>JBAKBP010005801.1:0-117524 GCA_037953745.1 Lithodes maja | reverse complement strand
GTACACACTTATAGTATATTATCACAAAGTTGTTGTTTTTTTAACGTGAATTTCCCTTTCCCTACTAGTAATATCAATAATAAAATTTAATAATTTTATTTATTCCTAACTAATAAGATTTTGTATAATTTGCACTCAAGTACAGTAGATGACTTTTGGGCTAGAGCTAGGTTACTATGCAGATTCTTAGTAGACAGGTTTTGATGCAAGAAAATTGCTGCATAAATATAATCATTTTAAGGTCAATTATTGTGGCTATTCTAATATTTTATATTAATAATTTGTATCAAAAAAAAAATTCACTTGAAGTTTCTCGTATAACATCTGCTTAATGTTTATCTATGTACTGTATTGATTGTTTATTTGTTATTATTTATTTGTTCTAAAATTCACTGTTCTTGTAATAAAGTACTCGTTGATTACAGTATATATATTGTTCCTTCTTCATAATAATATCTAACAATTATTACTCTTTATTATATTGTACGGTATCTACAGTAATCACTGTCGATAGTATCATTCGCTTGCCTTTGCGATATCCTTAATGTATTTGTACTATAAATGATGGTTATTTGTTGGGTAGTAATTGGTAGGAGTCACTTGTTCATGCTATGGTAACAGGTACCTACCCGATAGCACTATTGTTAGTGAGTGGTATATATATTTTGTACTATTGTTATTATCTTGTCAAATTGTAAAATTGATTAAATATATAATTTGGTCATCAATTGTACTTTCTTTATTCATACCAAAAATAGTAAAATTTAACAGAACGTCCTGAACTTCCTAATTTGACTAATTCCTTGATGATGACGAGAGTGTAAATTTTACAATATAATACAATGCAATTTTCTTTCCTCCCCCAAAGGCTTGCCTTCTCGTATTCGAGTAGACCATGGAGTGGAGAATGCAGACATGGAAATTATGAGAGGACCTAATAAGAGGCAGCGCGATTCGGGGGAAAAGCACCCATAACCAGCGTATTGAAAGATCCTGGGTAGATGTGTGGAATGGTGTAACCAACGTCTACTACACAATCTTTGCTTTCCTAGAGTATAAGAGGTATGTATTTACCTATATGTAGTTTACAGAAATTGAGCAGCGCTCGTGTTGTCCTGTCTTAGTTACTTTATAATCAATCCATTTTGCTTATACGAGTATCGTAATGAATATTCCCAATTCTCAATATTTTGGACTTACATTTCATAGATTATGTTGTCCTATTTCCATATTTACTTTTATCCAACCTAGATTTTAAAATGTTAATGTTATTCGCTGGCACCACCTACTCCCCCAAGTTGTTCCAAATATCTATACTGCTATATGGGAAGGTTAATATTTATGTGTCCTTACGACATCTTCCTAGATTTGTTCACCTCCTGCCCTTCCCTATCTATCTTGACTTGATTAGTTGTCCATCTTCATCAAATCCTTCGGGCCAGCCCTATGAGAGCTCTTATGTGGAACTCAGCGATCTGGTTAAACTAATATAATAAAAAAAAAAAAAAAAAAATATATATATATATATATATATATATATATATATATATATATTGATGGTGTAATGGTTAAAGTTTTAAAAATCTGTATGTGGTAACCCATGTTCGAATCCCGGTGGATCACACCATTACTTTTATTAATTTCATTGGGAGGTGTTTGGTGTTAGCGTGAAATAAATATAAATATAAACATATATTGCTGTCTTGAGTCCCCCCCCCCCAAAAAAAATAAATAAATAAATATATATATATATAATTTATGTTTAATGTCAATGATTTCTATTCCAGGTTGTTGGATCCCTCATCTGACTTGGACTTGTGGGCTCTGCAGCTTGTATTCCTACCCCATATCAGCCGAGACTTGAAGGCTTTTCAGGGGCAGTGGAATAGCCATGGTATTCGGACAGAAATAATGCAAAGCCCCATGCAGCTATTTGTAGCAGGCTTGCTGAACAATGCCCAGAGTGACCTTACTGCAGTTGAAGATATTTTCAGCAATCAGAGTGCAACAGTGCAAACAAACAGTGTCTCAACTTAAAATGATACACAAGAACCAGACCAAGTAATGAGGGTGCCAAGGCCAACTGGCACACAAGAACAAAATCAAACAATGAGGGTGCAAGGTCCACAACAATTAGATGCCCTCTTTCAGCAGAGGACCAACATTTCATTCTAAGCATAGTTGATCAGTCAGAACACTCTGTTGACTCAGGGTTGCCAACTGCTATTTTTCAATACCAAATTACCCAAAATTTGGTATTGAAAAATGGGTTTGGTATTGAAAATCTTGATTTGGTATTCTGGTATTAGAAACTTGAAATTTTGGTATTGATGAATCTAAAGTTTGTTTTTATCAATTTTCTTATTTCAGTAAACACAACTCTGTTTAGAATAGTATAAGTTAGGTGACTGTACCCTTTTTCACTATTGTGAAATAAAACTTCCCGCGGCCCTCCATCCGTATTGGACGTGAAACGATCAGGTGTGTATACGGTGTCGACTGGCAGTGGCTGAGTCACTCAGTCTTACTGAAGCTCACAGGCTGTGAAGGTGTGTTTGTTTCAAGTTACTTATAGAAACGTTTGGCCATTTTGATGTTTATAATTATTTAGTTAATGTATTTTATAGCATAATTTGATTCCTTGTGGTAATTTAGTTTACCATATAAGCTATCTGAATCATGGAAATATGATGATTTCCAAACGTTTCTATGAGTGACTTCCCTATTTTATTTTATTTCTGAAAACTTACCTTGATATTTTTAGTCAGCACAATGCCAAAGTGGAAAGGAAATTATGAATCAGCAAGGACCTATCTACCTGCTTGGGAAAAAGAGTTTCCATGGCTAACCAAGGCAAGAGGTGACTCAACAGGCATTTTGTAAAGTTTGTGTCAAGACTTTGCAACCTAGGAAAGGCACTATAAAATTACATGCCGACTCTAAGGATCACAAACATTGTATCAATGCTGTTAGTTCAACAAGGGCTAATGTGTTTCAGAAAGGTGGCCCATCAAAACAGCAACAACATCATGAGGAACTCAAGAGAGCAGAGCTTCAGTTGGCAGGTGCAGTTAGTTGTCACTCATCAGTGCTAAGTATTGACCATTTCAGTGAAATTATAAAGAACAATGGTTCTGGAAGTAAATTAGAAAACTTGCGTTTGGCATCGTACTAAATGCTGATTAGTAATGTCATCTCGCCTTCCCTTGAGGAGGAGTTGCGTAAAAAAGTGATTAAAGCCAAGAAGTACTGCTTATTGGTTGATGAGTCAACTGATGTCTCAAAAACTTATGTGTGTGTATTAGATATTATGATGATACTGTTGGCAAAGTGGTAACTCCTCTCTTAGGACTTGTGCCAGTCACTGAAACTACTGGTGAAACATTATTTAATGCTACTAGTGGTCAGCTGGTTAAAAGTGGTTTAGCTGTTGAGGACTGTATAGGCTATTCAAGCGATGGAGCTAGCAACATGACTGGAGAGAACAATTCACTGTGGTCCCCCCTTAAACTTCAGTCCCCTAACTGCATCAAAATGCCGTGTGCATGCCATAGCCTAGCTTTGTGCATTCAAAAAGGGTTTGAGAAACTCTCATCAAATTTAGGTTTTATGCTCCACGAAGTCCCAAAGTGGTTTAGAAAAAGTTCTTTAAGACGTGAGAACTACAAGATGCTCTTTGAAACAATGAACACTGGAGATGAAAGACCTGGTACACCTCTCCCATTCTTAGGCCTTTCAGTTACTCGCTGGTTAGTTAGAGGGAAGGTAATTTACAACATGCTAGTGAATTGGGTGGAACTGAAAGCCTATTTTCATTGTGCTACTGTACAAGGATCCCAAGATGTACGCTACAAAGCTCGCATAATATGGGAAATGCTCAGTGATGATTGCAATTACCTATATTTTGTCTTCACTTCACCTATTGTCACTGAATTTGAGAGTGAACTCGCTTTTCCAGTCTACTGATGCCAACCCTTCTCGGCTTCTTCATGAATTAGAAATGCATTTCAAAGCCCTGAACCGACGAGTCTATAGTGAAGATCGTTCATTGCTCCCTCTGAGTAAGACCGACTTCGGAGCAAAGTTCTCAATGGAATGTAACCGACTGCTAAAAGACAAGAATGGAGCTTATCATCGCCTTACCCTACAGAAGCGTCGCCAAGATATGCTTATAGAATTAGTTTCTCAATTTAAGATGCGCTTACCAGAAAATAAAGGGTTGCTTGACAGTCTCTCCAAGTTGTCTCCACACAGTATTCTGAGTCAAATGCATAGGCCTGCATTCAATGATCTACCATTTTCATATTTAATGGAAGAGTCCTTAGAAGCATGTGAAGAACAGTACCGCAAGATAATTTTCCATCCTTGGATGAATGAGGAAGTTTTTAATGATGGTATTCCAGATGATCCAGTCCAGCTTTGGTCCTCTGTCAAGAAGTACGTAGAAGAAGAAAAGATGCCTTATGAAGAACTTGCTAGCTATGCATTGTCATGTTTGACCACTCCAGTAAGCAATGCTGTTGTGGAAAGAATATTTTCCCATGTAAATGCTGTGAAAACCAAGGTACGCAATCGCATGAACTTGAAGATGCTGGAGTCTATACTGAGAATACGCACTACACTAATAATGTCTGGAGGGTGTTGCAAGGATTTGAAAATCACGGCCACTATGTTAAACAAATTTTCTCAAGATATGTATGAACATAAAAGAGGATCAAATGATAATGATGCTGAGAATCTGGGTGCCTTATTTGACTGATTCTTCTCACTACAATCATCACATACAACAATTGTAAGTTGCACAATCCTCTATGTAGCAGATATGTTTACTATAATATATGGCATTACCCAATATATAATCTATACTGATGCCTGCATGTCTCAGCTGTGTAATTATGTGCATTACTGAATATACTACAGTACACATTTCATTTTCAAGGATACTATATATCCATAAAGAAGTTGTTCTCTTAATAAAAGTTACAGTAATAAAAGTTATTGAGTATATTTTCATTCTCTCTCTCTCTCTCTCTCTCTATATATATATATATATATATATATATATATATATATATGGATTATATTGATTTGGTATTGAATTGTAAAATTTGTATTGTATATTCAAGTATTTGGTATTGTTTCACTTGCTTGAGTTGGCAACCCTGTACAGTTGACTATGGTATGTCTTTGTACATTAAAATTTGGGAGCTTGGGCATGGATTGCTTGAAGAAGTGGTTTAAAAGAGTACTCTTTATTTATATTAATTACTATTTCCTTTCACCTCTGCATAGCCTCCGATAGCGCAGTTAGGATATTGTACATGCTAAGATTGGTATGCATGATTCGAAACTGCATAATAAATCGTAGGCTTGTGCAGTAAGTTTTTAACTGTCTTCGTGGTGCAGTGCATAGTGTGTTGATTTTCGGTGTGAGCATCCTGGGTTCGAATACCCAGACTGCCACATGTGGTTGTTAATTTCATTAATCGATTTTAGGAGTAGAGTTGGTTGGTGGAGAGAACATAATAATATAAAGAAAATGTTCAACTTCATCATTTACATTACCTTGTGTGAGGGAAATGGAATTAGGATAAATAATGTTAACAACTTGATTAAAAGTTAACAACTGCAAACGAGAATATCATCAATATATCTAATATTACAGTATTACTTAACAATTTAGCAAGTGCTAATTTTTCTGGGATTTTATTTTTCTTGGTACTGTCAACTAAGTGTTTTATATATTTAAATTCCAAAGCAAGCAAGAATAAATCTGCAATTAAAGGGCTAGCATTTCCATCCATAGGAATTCCTAATATTTGTTTGATAATGTAAGGCCCGAATCTAACATAAGTATTGAACACAAGGAATTTAAGGGCATCTTTAAGTTTAGTTCTATCAAATTATACCGAACGAGTGTGAGTAGAGCTAAGTGATGCATTTTTAAATTATTGATAAACATTTATGAAATAATTACCATTCTTAACGAATCTGTCAAAGTGCAAATGTATAATAAAGCAAAGTTCTGAATATACTGTACTAAATCTAAGGCAAATTGGTATACAAAGTTGAAAAGTCGAAGCTATGTACAGTACCGAGGTAACTTACGGCATAGTATTTATTTTATCAATAACTTCTAATGAATTGTCAACACTCCAATAATAGTTAATGCCAGTTCTTCTCTTGATGGTATTACAATATCTTTTATTAGAACTTTTTATTTATTTTAAGCAATGTACGACTTGTTTTGACAGAGTTTTAGTGGTAGCAAATTTTGCCCCTGCAATAAAGCGATACTTATAAGGTCTTTGACGAAATTTAGGTACCGGTAACCTGTATAATTTAGCAATACAATTATTCTTAACAGAAAGTTGATATCAAAATGTTATATGTTACGACCGGGGCTCATATAAAACAAGGGCTCTTAATCATTGGACTAGGAAAGCACAGAGCCACAACGGTAACACTAGATCCAACCCCTGAACTTATAATGCCGGCGCACAAAAACACCTATACCCTCCAGAGTTAAATCTGCGATAACGGGGTATCCTATAACTCAGCATAAGTGCACTACTACTACAGGCTGATGATCTCTGATACAGCCTGATCACAAGAACATACAATTACGTTAATAAGGTATACTAGGAAAAGATAGAGATCTTAATTAAATCACTGCAATGATTTAATGCAAACTAGAAGAAGGTATATTTAAAGTTACTCTAAACAATAATGAACTGTCACTCCTATACTAAAGAAAGTGAACGAAAGTCCCAAAGCATCGAGCAGGAATCTTCTGAAGAAAGTCTGATGCTGGGGTAAGATGATCGTATCGGACTTTGAACTGTCTTCGTGGTGCGATGCATAAGGTGTTGATTTTCGGTGTGAGCATCCTGGATTCGAATCCACGGACTGCCACATGTGTTTGTAAATTTCATTAATCGATTTTAGGAGTATAGTTGGTTGTTGGAAGGAACATAATAATATAATGCAGGAACAGGAAATGACAAGTGTATGGACATATAGGGTTAACTGGCATGGGAATAATAATAATTGCACAATAGTATTGTCTCCAACAACAAAAAGAAGTACTTCCTCAGGCAACGCAAAAGTCTGCTCGGGTTGTGCAACTCAACAACAACCAAGACTTATAAACAACGTGAATAACAATGCATACATATATAACTTAATAAGAAGAGCTTATAATACTAATCGGGTGTCTGCTAGGCGAATAAAGTCTAGCTGGGATGTCGGAGGCTAGGAAACAATGGCTGAGCAAGCGGCTCGTAGCCTAGCGAGGTCCTTAAGACTGTGCGGCCAAATTACGTTAATTGATGGGGTGCTCTCTTGAGAGATCCAGATCGCTAGTATCTGGTTCTCTCATGGCGACCCTCCTAAAGTCAAAGCAAACCGAGTTAGCACAGTGTTGGGTGGCAGAGGCAAAAGCCCTCACTCGCAACACAATGCTAAACTCACAAGGTACACAGTCAGAAAGACCACCTAGGCTTCCCACGTCTCCGTTGCGATTGTACGAGTTCAACAACTCTGGTACACATCGGAAATCACAACAACAATAGCCTCATCCCAGTCTAGCATTAGATAACCCAGCAGACAGCCAAAAATCAGGCAGGGAGACACCGTGAGTGTGTCGAACCTCTACAGACAAAATGCTAAACCCTCCAAAATGCCTATCTAAACATATATTATCTGAGAGCTTCAGCATATAATACGATGGCCGATATATGAAATCGTAGAGAACCAAAGGGGAGTTATGATATTAAATAGATAGGAAGAATGAGAGGTAAGAAGTTGAGAGAGAGAAAAAGTGCTCTACTGTATAGGTAGAAGTCGGGAGACAGGGGGGCAAGGGACATATGAAGGGTATGCTAGTCAGGCAAGCTCTGAAGAGAATAGCTCCTCGGGACCCCTCCAGGATCACACACAAAGGCATGGTGGTCAGCCAATCACAGGCCGCTACATCACCAGGCAGCAGGCCTGCAGAAGGTGCCAGGAACCACCAGCCAATCAAAACCGAGAGAAAAGACCACGCGGGCGAGCAACTCCTCCGGGAAGGAGGAGGGAGGAGGAGGAAAAGCAACACGTACCTCCCCCACCCTGCTAGCTAGCTCGCTCTCTCTCTCTCTCTCCTTCACTACAATGCATCTTATGTTCAACTCATGATATAAAATATAATGCATTGTCACAGGCGAAAATAAAGACCACTTCTATACTGCCTGTGACATGACAATTCACAAAAAAGAAAGTACAACACTGTAGATAGACTGTAGCCCATTTCACTGCCCTGGCGAGCGCTAGTGCCTACCGGGAGGCGATTCTGCCAACGCTGGCAGGCGTCACATATATTATTATTAGTATGTTCATTACTTAAGTTATCAATAATTAAATCTTCAATTTCATAATCAGAATTACCACAAATAGTTTTTTTATGAAATGTGTTACCTTTAATGCCTAGTTCTTTTGTTCATGTTTTCTGGATAAAATGTCTTAAACATGAAACTATAGTTATTGCTGGCTTTATCTACTGTAGTGATAACAAAATGTGTATGTACATTTAGTAGATCAACTTTAAGCTTATTATAATTATAGTTTACAAAATCAGAAAGATTAAATTAATTTGTTAAGGAGAAAATTGTATTTCTAATAAGTTTAATCAATAATTTAGACCATGTTTCTAGCTCCCTCGCATTGCAGGCACAGGTTTTAACAATTTCTCTTTTCATCTATTAACAGAAAAGACAATATCTTTAAAAAAAATCAAATGTTACTTTATCATTCCTTATTCTATATGTATAACCTTTTTGACATAGCTCCAATAATTTGTCGTTTGCAAAATGTTTAACTATTTCTACATTACCTCTTAATATATTACCTATCGGACTCTTAAATTAACTTTATTAATGCATTACATCTGTTATCTGGCCATATCCATGACTCTTTCACATACGCATTTATTATTATTGAAAATATAATTTTCTGATTCTCTAAAACTATTATAATTACAAATAGTAGACCCAACAGGTCTCTCATGTGAATAAACTATTAATGGTTTAAAATCTTTATAACCATCTGTTAATTTGGACTTAACTTTGTTATACTTAATTAAACTGTTAACATTAATTTTGTCTAAAATTTTAGCTGACTAATTTAAAGTGAATATAACTTTATCATTAACAGGATTATCTATGGATTTATTAGAATTAGCTCTAATGAATCCAAATTTATAATAGAAATTATTTTTATTATTTAGAATATTTTCTATTAAAGGAGCAAAACTTCTCTTTTATAGGCATTTCAATGCATCTTTTATTTTTTAAATTCTGAAATTTACATATAATGAATAGAAATTATTGACAATTAAGTTAATATCAGACCTGTTTCTATTTTTATGAAAGGAATTTAGTCTTCTATTACCATGTCTACCAGGTCTTCTGTATATAACGGGGAAGTTAAATTAAGGGTTATCAAAATCGCTCATTAAAAGGTCTTTATACAGTATGTTGCCTACACCTTTAATTTGATTATTAAGTCCAAATGAATAGATAGTCAATTTTTCCAATCCAATAATTTTCTCTATCTAAAATCTCTTGTTTATTCTTACCTTTAACAATTTCTATAATGTTGTATCTATAATCTAATATGTTACATTCTGTGTTAAAATGCTTATATATAAGAATCTTGGAATATGTGCCGTTCTTAAATAATGATCTGTGTTCATAAGCTCTTTGTCTTACACCACATTGCTGGGGGTGGCGTAGGGGTAGTCGTAAAAAGACGTGGGATCAGGTAGGCCTACTCCACTCTGATGTCAAAACAAAGAACTTGACAACAGAGGCAGCCCATGATAGCCCGGAATGCTGCCATTTCTGACGGTACAGTCAATTAAATTGTATTTTTTATGCATTTCATGTGGCAATGACTGAACTGAACTCCACCCATCCCAAGATTAAGAAGACGTTTAGTTAAATAAATAATAAGAGAATTCTGAATAAAATAGGGACATTTTGTGTTAACCTATTATAGACATTAATGTTTGGACTATACCCCTGTTATTTTTTATTTAATTTCTAGCGAGGCCTTCCCTTGTGGTTAACTGCCCCATCAATTACCCCTTCCATTTGTGTAATCATTAGGTTATCAAAGTGCAGTTGGGTATATGTACATACTTAGATTAATATCCAGTATTCAAGAATAAATAATATATCATAGGCTTGTGCATTACACCCCCTACACCCCCCCCCCTCCCCCCCCCGGTTCCACCTCCCCTACTACTACGCTCCTTGACGCGGTTGGGGGGGTTTGGGGCTGGCGACTGGAGTTTGATGGGGCCGGGTTGCAGTGTTGCCAGATCTACATAAATTTCTGTATTTCTACAGAATTGTGTAAGGTTATACAGAAAAACAGAATGTTGTGCCAAATCTACAGATATTTTGAATTTTCACAGAAAATAACAAGAATATTTGTAAACTTGGTGGAAAATCGAACAAAATATGCACATTTTATGGATAAACAAATATATTTTCTCAGGTTTGGATCCTGACAGAAAATATTTGTCCTGCAAAGTACCACCATGTTAAATATTTGGGAGGCATTAGGCAACTTTCACTCCCCAGCCCCTCCCCCCTACCTTCACCCTCTGAGTCCCCTCCCCTCCCGTACGGGTCTAGGTAGCGTGGGTCCATCACCGTTCACGTATCATTCACGATCATCATGGCTGCATCACGTAGGCCTACAAGTAGCTCTACTACTCTGCATTGATATTTTTTAGCCAGTTCAGGTCCTTATAATAGCGTTAGTATAGCAATGTACACACACACACACACACACACACACACACACACACACACACACACACACATATATATATTGGTATTTACTCATAATTTAATTGTAACAGTAACCATGTTTGTATTGGTACAATTTGCAATTGAACGAGACTATATAAAGACTCACTGGCTGCTCAGTTTCTACATACATTATGTAATTGAAGGGCAGTTAGGATAGGGCTAATGCTGGGCAGCTGGAGGCTTATATAATAAATATTTTACTAATGTGAGTCTACCATTGGCACATCTCTCTGCCTCAAATATGAAGCCATTAGGACCAAGTATATTTTTTACTTCAAAATGTAGGTTTTAATGTATAGGCCTACAATAATTATATATACTTAGCAGTATAATCATTGTTAATCTAGCCTAACTTTAATGTAGCCAGCTGTCTATACTATGGTATAATTATGTCAATGGGGGAGATAGAATATTAGGCTACATATTAGACAAATCTTCCTTACCAACTAAATTACACTTAAAACCCTAATCAAAATTTAATTTTACGGATGTTTTGAAAAGAAGACTACATCAATATATTTCCGTTATTGGAGGTAGTCCATGAGCCAGGCCCGATATCGGTACCACCTGGGGTGACTAAACACGAATGGTACTAAAATGTTTATAGAGTGACTGTAAGTACATTAAGATATGATAGCCTTCTCGCACTGGTAGCTTAGTCTAATTTTTTTGATGCAATAGGGGCGCTACCCAAAAATAAAGATTTTTAGCGTGACGCTCGGCGTTTTCCTCATTTTCTTTAAAATCCATCACACAATCATCGCGAAACTTTGAACACCTATGTAGAATTATATTCTCTACCAGAGTTGTTCCTAGGTATTTTTCAAATTTCCTCATATTTCGGAATATACTCTATATTTTGGGTATTTTCCTCTAAATCTAGAATAAATCCTTAAATATGGGGAACATTGAAAAATATATGCTAACAGCTCTTGTAGCTTATTTGATTCTCTACAAGAATTATTCCGATGTGTATTTCAAGTTTCTCCATATTTAGGGGTTTATTTCATATTTGGGGATTTTTGGTTATATTTTGGGGATAATTTATTATTGGAAGGAGCAAACATATGTCGAGTGGTTTCCATGTAATGTGTTTGTTTGTTCATGGTTTAATGGTGATATTTTTTGCAGGTGTGTGTCGACTGTTTGACGGCAGGATGGAACCATCTGCGAGGAAGAGAGCACGGATCGACTGTATCATCCACTGCTCTGATGATGACAGCGATGCTCTGGTGTCACCACAGGATTTGGACTCCTGGAACACATTGCTCAGGGCTGCAGAAATCAGGCAGCATGATCCAGTCCTGGAAGCAGCCAAGGGCCTTGAAGAAGGAGGAATACCACACATACATTATCACCGTAAATGTCGTAGTCTCTTTACAATGAAGAAGTCACTGGATTCTATCCTTGCCAAGGGTGTCAAGATAGAATCAGCAAGCGTCGACCCCAGGAGGAGGGCATCAAGGGATGCCCCTAGTACTAGCAGGGTGTATGCCAAAGGATGTATCTTCTGCGAGAAGTCAAGCAAGTACATAAAAACAACAAAGACAAGGGAGCCACTCATACAGTGTGTTGAGCTACGAGCAGATGAGAAGATTCGCAGAGCAGCAATAAGGAAACTCAACCAGAGAATCCTTGGTTTAGTTAGCAGAGACCTTGTTGCTGCAGAGGGTCACTACCACAAGTCGTGCTACAAACTCTTCACAAAAGATGATTTCCCAGCGGCCGCCAGGTCGGGTGCAGGTGAAAATCAGGAAGAAAGCGAGGAAGCACGCTACGAAGAGGTTGAGACAGAAGCCCTCGAGGAACTCTGCTTGTATATAAGGACCAAATTATTCCCCAACCCAGAGGTACTGCCTATGACAAACCTCACATCTAGGCTTGAGAGATCCATGATGTCCCGTGGTATTATCCAACTGAAACCAGCGACAAAGAAACATGTTCGCCGAAAGATTGAAACCGAGTTTGGAGAATCACTACGCTTTGTCCCAGATGAGAAAGGAAAGCTTCTAATCTATCCACGCAGCCTCTCAATGGACGACCTTGCCCGGCAAGCACACAAAATGGCAAAAGACCTGCAAGAAGCAAGAGCAGCTAACTCTGAAGATGTCTTAACCAAAGCAGGAATGCAGCTGAGGAATGAGATCAATAAACAAGATGTGAGTCAGCCATGGCCTCCCGATACAGATCAGAATGTCATTCCTGCAGCAGTCACTCAATTCCTGCACACCCTGCTGACAGGAGAGTGTGAGTGTGAAACTCCCTCTGAAAGAGCTCAACGTCTTGCCACTTCCTTTGGCAGTGACTTGGTCTTTGCTGTTACCAGTGGCAAGACAAAACCACCCAAGCACGTACTGCTGACCAATGCTGTAAAGTCTTTGACAGGAAACACAGAACTGATCCGAACTCTGAATCGTCTTGGTCACTGTGTGTCTTACTCAATGTTTGAGGAGATCGATACAGCCCTTTGTATCCAGAAGCTGGAATGCTCAAAGGATGACATTCCACTGCCAGCAAACATTTACCCTGGTGTGTTCACAACCCTGGCCTGGGATAACATTGACCGACTTGAAGAGACCCTAAGTGGAGCAGGTACTTCTCATAGAGTCAATGGCATTGCTGTCCAGTCCAGCCTTCAAGGAAGAGCGCCTGGAGATCGATACGCCAACTATACAGTTTCATGACACGATGACGAAGACGAAACTGAGAACGTTCACTAACATCAGAATGAAGCCACGCTCACAAGACCATGCCAAGGAGGCTATCTTAAAGGCTGACAGGAACCTATTTGGCCAGATGATCCTTGTTGCCGAGAACAGAAAGCTCAAAATGAGTGATGTCTTGGCTCATCCCCTTGGGCCTTTGCCTTGGGCACTTGCCAGCGGTGATGGGTCTCTCCGCAAGACCAACAAGGCTGCCCTAGCAAAGGAGTTAGAGAGGAATGTTTCTCCTGCAGAAGTGATACCCGAGCCCTCTGCTACCATAATTGATGGGATGAGCCTGGTCCACAAACTGAAGGGAAACGACAAAACTTTTTCACAGCTTGCAGGTACAGCACTGAGTCACGCTGTTCATGAAGGTGCTAAGAGCAGGCGCATTGATGTTGTGTTTGATATCTACAAGGAGACATCCATCAAGGATGCAGAACGAGCCAAAAGAAGTGCAGGCACAGGAATTCATTTCAAGAACATTCAACCTGGGCACAACATCCAGCAGTGGAGAAAGTTACTCGGTAGTTCCTCCAACAAGGCAAGTCTTATCAAGTTCTTGGTAGAAGAATGGAAGGCACCACAGCACAGGGAGAAGCTCAAGGACAAGGAGCTGTATGTCACATGTGAGCAGCGCTGCTTCAAGATCACCAAAGAGCAGTGGGAAGAGGCTCCTGAGCTTAAGTCAACTCAAGAAGAAGCAGGCACACGCCTTCTTCTCCATGCACTTCATGCAGCAGAATCTGGGAACAAGTCTGTCATCATCACTGCAGAAGATACAGACGTCATGGTGTTGTGTCTTGGCATGTGCCACAAGATCCCATCCCATCTGTTCCAGAAGTGCGGGACGAAGAACCGGACAAGATTCCTGGATATCACCACACTGAGCCGCACACTGGGAGGCAGCGTGTGTGATTCATTGATTGGTATGCATGCCTTTACAGGCTGTGATACCGTCAGTGCATTCGCTGGCCGAGGGAAGATGACGACACTCAAGCAGGTGAAGATGGACAAGACATACCAGGATGCTTTTCACGAACTTGGACGCTCATGGGAAGTGTCTCCTGAACTCTTTGAGAAGCTACAGGAAATCACCTGCCACATGTACCTACCATCTACCCACACAACTAAGGTAAACAAGCTTCGGTATGAGCTGTTCTGTGCAAGACGTGGAGAGGTAGAGTCAAGTCAACTCCCTCCTTGTGAGGACTGCCTCTTCATGCATGCACTGCGTGCAAACTACCAGGCTGCGATCTGGAGGAGAAGTCTTCAGAGCCAGCCATTTGTTGCGAACCCAACAGACTGCGGTTGGATGACAGATGAGGACGGTAAGCTTGCCGTCAACTGGATGCGAGGCTCACCAGCACCAGATGCTGTTATGCAGCTACTGTCTTGCAAGTGTGTGCGGTCATGCGAACTCCCTAAGTGTACTTGCATCAGCAATGGTCTAAAATGCACGGACATGTGCAGGTTACAGACATGTCAGAACACGGCTATTGAAGAAGAGCCGGTGGCACAACAGTCAGATTCGGAGTCTGATGTAGATGATATTTAGGAGTAGTAATTTGCCATAATAGTATGTACAAGCCCATGGCATGCTTAGTGTGTATTTACAGGACTTGTATTAAATGTGACAATTACTATATGCATTTTGTTGACATTTAGGCATTCCTGTCCCCAAATTTGACATTTAAAAAAATTTCGGAATTTTCGGTAGGGTATGTCTATTCAAGAAGTGATAACGACCATTAAGCTACCAATGTGCAAGGGCTATCATATCAAAACATAAACTAGAGACATGTAGCAAGCTAAAAACACCTAAGAGAATTAGTCACCCCGGGTGGTACCGATATCCCAAAATTCGGGTCTTGGCTCATGGACTAAGGTGTGTATACCCTTGTATAGCCTTTTCAAGATAAAATATAAGTAAAATTTGGATCTACAGACATTGTTCTGAATCTCAAGAAATGTTGAGGGTGAATTTACAGAAAATCAAGGGCCACCTCCTGGCAACACTGCCGGGTTGTATTTATTTCCCTATCCCCTCGGTCTTTCGTCATTCGGTTGTCCTCGGGCAGCCTATATCACATGCCTCCCTGGCCTAGCTAGGTTGTAGGCTCCTGACCTGGTTTGTCTCTTCGGTCGCTGATGCGGCCGAGCTCACTCGATTCCTCTCAGTAGTGCATTTTTTGCATCTCGCAGTGATATTTTTCAACCATAATCCTCATCTCTCATTCATCGCCCTTCATCACTTCTTGGTTGGTGTTGCAGTTCTTGCCTCATCCTTCGGCCCTGCCCTATAAGAGCTCTGCTGTGGAGCTCATGTGGTCCGGCTTAACTGGTGAAATGGCGAGAAATGTCTACGTGTCTTCACCTTTCTCGATTTGTTCCCCTCCTGCCCTTCCCTATCTATCTTGACTTGTTTAGTTATATATCTTGATTGAATCTTTTGGGCAAGCCCTATGAGAGTTTTTTTGTGGAGCTCAGTGGTCTAATATACTAGTATATACAGTATATAAAACAAAAAAAATACTCTAGGCCTAATTGAGTTATTGTAATATGTGTGGTTACCTAATGGGTTACTATTGTGTTAATGTGTGCCCTTCTTATTAGTGATTTGAGCATGACCTAATGTCTTTGCTGCACAATCTAAATCTCATTCCTATCAATAGTGTTTCACTCTTGTAGTGAATTAAGTGCTTGTAATTATGATTTGCCATATATTTGTCTTTTGATATTTGTAAAATTTTGTATGATTACTAATATACTATATTATGTCTTTACATAAACTGAAAATTCCCATAATTGTTTTCAT
Source organism: Lithodes maja (assembly GCA_037953745.1). Classification (NCBI taxonomy): domain Eukaryota; kingdom Metazoa; phylum Arthropoda; class Malacostraca; order Decapoda; family Lithodidae; genus Lithodes; species Lithodes maja. The sequence continues at coordinate 101,139 of JBAKBP010005801.1, read as the reverse complement.
TAACAAACATTATTTACATTTTAGCCATACATTTGTCTTACAATCCATTCACCTACAATGAAATGCTTAACAGAAAATAGGCAAAAGTGCAGGAGTAGGAACTTGAAAGAGGAAAGTAGTAAATAAAACCTCAGATTTGGGCTCATTTGATTTAATTTAATTCTCTCTTTTCTATACCTTCTGTACTCTTTACTATCCTCTCTATTATCACCGTTCCATACAGCTTTCCAACAACTGATAATAACTAATACCTCTATAACTTTAACACTCCTTCCCCTTGTACAGCAGCACAATATATACACTCCTCCAGTCTAATGGTACACACAACAAAGCAAACATTGAATAGTCTCACCAGCCAATCTATTATCACATCTCAACCCTTCTTAACACCTAACGAGCAGCCTAGGCGGTAAATAATATGTAGCCACCAGCGGGGTGTTTTTACCCAAAATAGGGCTGTTTACGTGATAATTTTCATGCCTAAATAAGACCCAGAGCGTAAAACAAGTATCTATCCCTGAAAGGGCATAAACAGAGCTTTCCAATTACACCACAACGATCCTTGTATGACCGCTAGTTTTCTTGCAACAACCGCGCAACACGAGTGCAAAAACCATGTAATTCGGTACTTTTCCCATACAATTCACTATGTAGCGAGTGTGAGAGGGTGGAGGAGGGTGGGATTCATGTCAGTTGGTCCACCGCGGTGGTCTGGAGCAGTCATACGCTCGCTACTCTCCTGCCACCACTTGTCTCTCTCTCTCAGCAACATTACGTGCTGAAATTGCCACACGACTTATGTTGTGAGCCGCCACATAGTCCAAATTTCTTTCACTCAACATATGATGCCCGCCGCCAGTTAAGGGTTAATACACTTCACAGTAATACCATCCATACCTTCTGCTTTACTCGCTCAAAAAATAAATTGAGGAATAATTTCAATGTACTGTAAGGGGCATTATGGCACGGGCAAAGGAAGCATGTCTTGACAAATTAGCCTCTAGGGCTCTAGGCATTTCTGTCATGGTCATCCTTTACCTGGGGTTTCCATGGTGGAAACAAGGTGTTTAAGATTATATATATATATATATACTGTATATATATATACAGTATATATACATATTTTTTTTTTTCCCCTATATTCCAACTACTCCCTCTCGGGCATAGGCTGAGAGCGTGTACATTCAACCGCTAATCATTGAACGATGAAGCCTGTGAGGTCATGTTCCAGTCTAGGGGGTGAGACATGTAAAGCACTTTTAGCTGCAACCAGCCCCTGCCATCTTGCATGGGGCTTGGTTGTCCACTCACGGCTCAAAGCTGCCCCATCTCTGAAGTTACCTTGCTCCAGTGCTTCACTGTCTCACCTCCTAGACTCAGACCCTCACTCTCAGAATGCTACCTATTGAGCAATGTAGCCTGCTGCCTACTCACTAGGCATTGCCCCCCCCCTGTAACATATGAATATGAGAATATTCATACAGTGCTATTTAATCAGGGAACAATGAGGGTATTTATTTTGCGTTTCGGAGGGCTTTGTGGTAATGCACTGATACTAGGTACAGCATAAATTCCTTCCCATTGACATATCAGGATTCGAACCCGGGTCCATTGGATTACCAGTCCAGGTGCAAGACCACACACACACACACACACACTCACACATATATATATATATATATATATATATATATACAATTTTTTTTTATATACAGTATGTGTATGATGGGGACAAAAGGTAGGTTGCTTGTAACGGGTGCTTCCCTCAAAGTCGAAAGAGTGACGGGCTGAATTCAATGGACGTTGGGGTCGAAATGCCTGGAAACACAAAGTTTAAAGCAGTTTAAGTCATAAAATGAGGAAAAGATTGATTGAAGGAGAGAGTTCCAAAGTTTGCTTCTTGAGTAGAAGAAAGTCTGAGAATAGTTGCCAATTTTAGGGTTGGAGAGCTTGATGGAATAAGAGTGGGACTGTGTTGAAAGGCAGGTGCCTCGCACTCGCCGCTGAGAGAACTCTGACGAACACTGATTGTTGTAATAGTGTGACGCCTGCCAGCGTTGGCAGAATCGCCTCCCGGTAGCCACTAGCACTCGCCAGGGCAGTGAAATGGGCTACAGTCTGTCTACAATGTTGTACTTTCTTTCTTGTGAATCGTCATGTCACAGGCAGGGTAGAAGTGGTCTTTGTTTTCGCCTGTGACAATGCATTGTATTTTATATCATGAGTTGAACATAAGATGCATTGTAGTGAAGGAGAGAGAGAGAGCGAGCGAGCAGGGTGGGGGAGGTGAGTGTTGCTTTTCCTCCTCCTCCCTCCTCCCTCCCGGAGGAGTTGCTGGCCCGCGTGGTCTTTTCTCTCGGTTTTGATTGGCTGGTGGTTCCTGGCGCCTTCTGCAGGCCTGCTGCCGGGTGACGTAGCGGCCTGTGATTGGCTGACCACCGTGCCTTTGTGTGGGATCCTGGAGGGGTCCAGAGGAGCTATTCTCCTCAGAGCTTTCCTGACTAGCATACCCTTCACTTGTCCCTTGCCCCCCTGTCTCCCGACTTCTACCTATAGAGCACTTTCTCTCTCTCTCAACTTCTTACCTCTCATTCTTCTACTCTATTTAATATCATAACTTCCCTTTGGTTCTGCACGATTTCATATATCGGCCATCGTATTATATGCTGAAGCTCTCAGATAACCCATGTTTAGTTAGGCATTTTGGAAGGGTTACCATTTTTTGTCTGTAGAGGTTTGACACACTCACGGTGTCTCCCTTCCTGTATCGTGGTGGTCTGCTGGGGGATTTAATGCTAGACTGGGATAAGGCTAGTGGTGTTGTGATTTCCGATGTGTACTAGATTTTGTTGAACCTGTACAATCGCAACGGAGACGTGGGAAGCCTAGGTGGTCTTTCTGACTGTGTACCTTGTGAGTTTAGCGCTGTGTTGCGAGTGAGGGCTTTTGCCTCTGCCACCCAACACTGTGCTAACTCGTTTGCTTTGACTTTGAGAGGGTCGCCAGGAGAGAACCAGATACTAGCGATCTGGATCTCTCAAGAGAGCACCCCGTCAATTAACGTAATTTGGCCGCACAGCCTTAAGGACTTCGCTAGGCTACGAGCCGCTTGCTCAGCCATTGTTTCCTAGCCTACTACATCCCAGCTAGACTTTATTCGCCTAGCAGACACCAGATTTAGATTATAAACTCTTTCTGTTATGTATGCGTTATATCACAGCATTTATTAGTCTAGGTTGTTGTTGAGTTACACAACCCTAGTAGGCTGTTTCGTTGATGAGAAAGTACTTCTTTTGCTGTTTGAGTTCCTACTATTGCGCAGTTATTATTCCCGTGCCAGTTAACCCTATATGTCCTTACAATTGTCATATTCTGTTCCTGCTTTATACTACAGTTCAAAATCCGATACGATCATCTTACCCCAGCATCCGACTTTCTTCAGAAGATTCCTGCTCGATGCTTTGGGACTTTCGTTCACTTTCTTTAGTATAGGAGTGACAGTTCATTATTGTTTAGAGTAACTTTAAATATACTTTCTTCTAGTTTGCATTAAATCATTGGAGTGATTTAATTAAGATCTCTATCTTTTCCTAGTATACCTTATTACCGTAATTGTATGTTGTTGTGATCAGGCTGTATCAGAGATCGTCAGCCTGTAGTAGTAGTGCACTTATACTGAGTTATAGGAGCAGATTTAACTCTGGAGGGTATAGGTGTTTTTGTGCGCCGGCATTATAAGTTCAGGGGTTGGATCTAGTGTTACCGTTGTGGCTGTGTGCTTTCCTAGTCCAATGATTAAGAGCCCTTGTTTTATACGAGCCCCGGTCGTAACAAATGGCGACCTTGCTTAGGATTTTGTGAACTTAGAGAAATATTGCAGGAGTGTTGTGGTCATTTGTTTTTGTTTAAAGGAATATAGTGGACACGTGGAATTTTTTTGGCAAGTAGTATAACACTTAAGAGTCTTCAAGCATTTCTTGAGTGAATAGTGCTACATAAGAGTTTAGGTACTTCTATTTTTTTTTTATATAAACGTTGAGAATTTTTGGTGGACACTATGTCGAACGACGGATCAATGTACAGTGAGGACACAGTAAGGGAAGCAGACTCTGAGGTGCAGCAGCGGGCTTTGTTAGATGACATTAGAGTTATAGTTAGTTAGGAGGATGCAAGGAAGTTTCTGGAGATACCTATTACTGCTGACCGGGTGTCGGGGATTGATCGGTATGGTCTCCAGTGTTTGGCCACGGTCATGGGGCATGTGGGCACTAGCAGCATGTCGAGAGGTGACCTGGTGGCCTGTGTGCTCGGCGGGGTGCGTGGGGCTTCGGGTGGAGCGGGAGCTGGGGCACCTTCGGCCCAGCCCCCATTCCACTCGACTCCTACTATGGCGCCCCCTCGGGCTCCGGAGCCGGGTACGTTCCCGCAGGCCGATAGTCACTGGCAGCGTGGTTTGTCACAGGGTGGGTCTCCAATTGTTGCATCTCCTCCTCAAGGTTTAAGTGCAGATATGCTCTTCCAGCTTGAGATGGCTAAGATGCAGCTGCAGCAGAAGCGGGAATCTGAGCAGCAGCAGCGGGAGTTTGAGATGGCTAAGATTCAGGCTGAGGAGAGAAGGGTCAGATATGAGACTGAGGAGAGAAAGGCCATACGTGAGGCTGAGCTTCAGTCTGAAGAGAGAAAGACGAAGTACTGTGCAGACATAGATCTTGAGAAGTCTAGGGTGGAGTCGACAGGGCAGCGTCTCGGTACTGGGAATCGAGGTCTTGATCAGTCGTTATCGCACCTGCTCAAGTTGGTCCCTGTATTTGATGAGTCGGGTGTCACTGAATTTTTTATGCGTTTCGAGAAGAAGTGCCAGGAGCACCAATGGCCCGAGGTTAAGTGGGCAGCCCTTGTTTCGTCTAGATTGGTTGGCAAAGGACTCAAGGCATATGATGCGTTGCCCTTGGAGTCGTGCATCGATTACGAGGTATTGAAGGAGGCTGTCCTGCGGGCATATGAGTTACAACCAGAGACGTACAGATTGAAGTTCCGGGGTGCAACGAAGGGTCGTGAGTGCACCTTTCTTGAGCATGCCCGGGATCTGTCCGATGCATTTAGAAACTGGCTGCGTTCTGAGAAAGCATCGACGTTTGAGGAGTTGAAACAGCTGATGCTTCTAGAACAATTTTTTAAGTGTACGGTGTGACGCATGTCGAGTATGAGCATGCTGTACAGAACGCCCAGTCAGGCCCCACCCTCGCTAGGATCGTCAGGGCAGGAACTTTGGCTGTAGTCTGTGTAGAGTTTCCTAACTCAGTTTATGTGAACCGTTGTACTATAAGTATTATCATTATGTATTTTGTTTTCTTCTAAGTCAACGAGTTCTATTTTATATCATTAGTTATAAGTATTGTGTGTGGGACTTATATACAATGATGAGAGAGAGAGTTATGTAACGACGGCCAGTGAGCGCACCACGAGGTGTGTAGGCCTCACTCCCTCCTCCCTCCCCCCTTCCTCCCTCTCAGCGCGTGGGAAGTTCTTTGTCGATCCCAGATTGAGAGAGAATATGACGTCATGATTGCCAGTGGGCGGTCCTTAGTAGTTGGCGTTATGCTCACTAAAGGGCCGAGTATAAAAAGGGAGGTCCCGCCGCATTTTCCTCAGAACTCATCAGGCAAAGCGACCTCTCATATCCCTTGCAACTATCCATATTCTTCCGACTGATGTGAACTTTCTCTACTCTCTGAACAGCCTATCTTCTTCTCTTCTCGTCCCTGTTTAACCTCCATGACCCCTTTGGTGCAGATTTAGTCAGCCAAAGTATTATCGCTTGAGTTCTCACGAGATAAGTGCCTGTTAGATAGCCTATTTTGGAAGGGTCAACTAGAATAGGATTGATTGATGTTTGTTGCACTCGTATATGTATTTCCCTGTGTACTATTATTCATGTTCCTGTTTTCTGCTGGTTTAGGTAATGCTAGACTGGGATAGGGTTCCTCGAGTTGTGATTTCCTATGAGTGCTAGGTTGGTTGAACCAGCACAATTGCAACGGAGACGTGGGAAGCCTAGGGGGTCTTTTTGATTGTGTACCGTGGGAGTTTAGCACTGTGTTGCGAGTGAGGGCTTTTGCCTGTGCCACCCAACACTGCGCTATCTCATTTGCTTGACTTTGAGAGGATCGCCAGGAGAGAACCAGATACTAGTGATCTGGATCTCTCAAGAGAGCATCCCGTCAATTACCGTAATTTGGCCGCACAGTCTTAAGGACCTCGCTAGGCTACGAGCCGCTTGCTCAGCCATTGTCTCTTAACCTTAGATATCCCAGCTAGACTTTGCTCGACCAGCAGATACAGTATAGTATTGAAGCTTCTCCTTATGTATATTATTGTTTAAGCACTATTGATTTCATGTGTGGCACGCTTAGCTACTTCAGAGATTAGTGGCCCACGAGCACAATCTTAGTAGGCTATTGCTAGTGCATTGTCGGAGTACTTCTTCTTAATGTTTGCCATATCCTATTGCTTATTCTTATTCTTATAATTCTTCTTATGTCAATTTAAAGCCTTTAATTACCAGTGAGTTATTCATTAAATTGCTGTTCAAAATCCGATACTTACTTCTTATGAGTATTCGAGAAGCATCTAACTTATCAGAAGATTCCTTGCTTGATGCTCGAGGACTATTGTTTAACGTAACGTAATAGTGCCGATCCGAAGTAGAGGGTGGAGGACTTCTTAAGTTCTTAGTTCAAGGGTGGATTACTTCGGCTTCGGCCAACACTATTCTTTAGTGTTGTAGTACTTTCTTCTTTGTTTGATTGTTGACCAGACTAGATAACTCCCGTCTTGCTATTAGTCTGTTGTGTGAAACGCTAGTACCGAGTTCTTGTATACCCCGTTATAGCAGATAGAACTCTGGAGGGTAGTGGCGTTTTTTGTTCGGCTGGCAGTACTCTGGGGTTGGGATCGTGTGTTTCCGTTGTGGCAGCGAGCCATACTCGAGTCCTGTGTAAGAGCCCTAGTGTACCCGAGTGCCCGGTCGTAACAAATGGCGACCTTGCTTAGGATTTTGTGAACAGTATAATTTTTTGCAGAGTTGTACAACATTTGTTTGTTCGTACTTTAGCGTACATATTGAAGAATATTTTGTTTTTTGTAAGGCAATTAGGAGAGCATTTAAGAGACTCCAGTTAATTTAGTAATTAGTGCTTACATAAGGGAGTTTAACACTTTTGTCTCGAAATTTTTTTGTGAACTTCAGTATGTCGTGCCCTAGTACTGACGAGGAGCGAGAGATGCTAAGTGAGGAGGTGCCGTTAGTAACTAGTGAGGAGGATGCTAGACTTTTTGTGAGTAAGCGGTACCACGTGACGGAGGAGAGGCTGACTGGGGTGAATGTTTATGGCTTGCACCTGATAGCCAAGGTTTTGGGTCTATCCAATGTAGGAGGGATGTCCAAGGGGGAGCTGATTTCCTGGGTGTTGCGTGGGCGACATGGGGTTTCGGAGGAGAGGGCGTTTGGGGGGGTTCCTCCCCAGATCCCCTCTCACTCGACTCCCACAGTGCCGTCCACTCAGTTGCCGGAGGTTAGCACTCTCCCACAGAGGGATGAGAATTGGAAGATTGGAGTGCCCTCGGGCGGTGCGTATGGTGGTTCCCCAGTTCTTGCCCCCCCTCCTTCAGTAGTGGCAGCTCCCTCTTCCTGCCTGTCTCCAGATATGATATTTAAACTTGAGCTTGCTAAAATTGAGGCTAGGAGGCAGGAGAATGAGACTAAGAGGCATGAGATTGAGGTTGAGGCTAGGAAGCAGGAGAATGAGACTAGGAGGCATGAGATTGAGGCTGAGACTAGGAGGCACGAGGCTGAGCTTAGGTACGACTCAGAGAAATATTGTGCTCAAATAGATTTAGATAAGACTCGTGCAGAATCGACAGGGACTCGGATGGGCCGTGAGGGCCAAGTAAGAGAACAGTCCTTGTCCCACTTAGTCAAGTTGGTGCCGGCATTTAGTGAAACTGAAGTCACAGAATTTTTTAATCGTTTTGAGAAGAAGTGTAGGGAGCATAATTGGCCTGAAGAGAAGTGGGCAGCTCTAGTCTCCTCCAGACTTACGGGTAAGGGTCTGAAGGCTTATGATGCACTGCCTTTAGAGTCTTGCATTGACTACCCAGAATTGAAGAGAGCTGTCCTACGGGCATACGAGTTGCAACCAGAAACATATCGATTGAAGTTTCGGGGTGTTACAAAGACTAGGGAGGCGACCTTTCTTGAGCATGCCCGGGACTTAAAAGATGCACTTACAAACTGGACACGTTCTGAGAAAGCTGAGACGGCCGAACAGTTGACTGAGCTGTTTCTGCTCGAGCAGTTTTATAAGTGTACAGGTGCAGAAATGACTTTAACTATTAAAGAAAAGAATCCAAAAACTCTACAGGAGGCAGCTGAGATGGCTGACCTCCGGCTATCACTAATTCGTGGGTGCGGGTCTGCCCAGCGTAGTGAGGCAGGTAACAAGGGGCGTGACGCCCCACCCCCCCGAGTTAGTAATATATCTTATGCAAACAAGTACAAGAGCTATGATACCAAGACTGACCACAAGACTAGCACCGTCCCATTTAAGAAGGGGCCGGGCCCTTCCCAGTACCAAGGGAAGCCCAGAGGGGAGTTGGAGTGTTATCATTGTCATGAAAAGGGGCACTTTGCAAGAGTCTGTCCTAGCAAACCACCTACAGCAGCTGTGTCTTTGGCCTGCAACATTGGTGTGTCTCCGAAGTTTTCTGAGTTTGCCCGGGGCAGTTCGTCAGAGGCTGAGGCACAGCCAATGCAGAAGCACCTGGGAGGCTCGAACCCTGCTCAGGATGCTTTTTGCGACCATAGAGGGCGGGGTTGTGTGATGTGGGCGGGGCGCAAGCATGGAGTAGAGGTCTTGCGTGATACAGGTGCTTCCCAGACTCTGATGAATAACTTGACTGGCTACCCTATAAATGCGGCTCGGGTGGTAGTAGTGCAGGGTATTAATGCAACTCGGTCATACCCGCTGGTGCGGTTGGAGTTGGAGGTGGATGGTGTGACACGTGAATTGGATGTCGGGATTGTGGAGAAACTGCCAGTGGAGGGCATCGACCTTCTTCTCGGCAACGACTTTGCAATGCCCGCTTCTGAGGTTCTACCCTTAGTCGTTGCCGAGAGGACGGCCGACGTGAGTAGGGAAGAGCAAGAGTGTGTCGAGCGGTGCCAGGCAGAACCCATGGCGTGTGCTGTCACCCGAGCTCGGGCAGCTAAAGTGTCACAGCCTAGTCCTCCGTCTTCAGACCAGCAGAGGAACGATCAACAGGAGGAGGCTAAAGCTGGAGTTGGTTTTAAGAGTTTTGACTCGGCGGCTCTCCTGGGTGATTCAGTATTGGCACCTATGTTAGGTTCTGGAGTAGCCCCTGGGCCTGTCATCGAGAGTGACGAGGCTGGGCATGACGAGTCTCCACGACAGCAACGTTATGAACATCGAGAGAGACAGAGGGAGCAGCTCAGTATCGGGGAGGGTCATGCATTGCTCCGGGAGCAGTTAGATCGCTTGGCACCCTCAGATATACGTCGGTTGCAGCTGGAGGACCCTGAGCTCCAAACGTGTGCTAATGGAGCTGTGGAGCTCGACGAGGACGGTGATGCACAGCCGGGAGATTTTTTTTATTTAGATGGCATCCTGTATCGGCGTTTTCAAGACCCTAACCGTAGCTGGAAGATGGGGTCCGGGGTAGTGGACCAGTTGATGGTGCCGCGGGAGTGCAGGGATAGCCTACTGAGTTTGGCGCATGACACACCGCTGGCAGGACATTTGGGGGTAAGAAAAACGGTGGCGGCTTTGGGGAAGTTGTTTTGGTGGCCGGGGATGAAGTCTCATGTGCAGTCCTGGATAAACTCATGTGATATTTGTCAACGGGTCGGGAAACCAAACCAAGTTATTCCTAAAGCTCCGTTGCACCCTATTCCTGTAATTGGGCCACCTTTTAGTAAGATTGTTGTTGACATGGTTGGTCCCCTCCCTCCCACAAAGGCTGGTAATAAATTTTTGTTAACCATCATGGATGTTGCCACTAGATACCCCGATGCATACCCCATGAAAAACGGCATGGCTAAGACGGTAGTCAGTAACTTGTTGTGGTACTTTTCAAGGTACGGGTACCCGGAGGAGATTCAGTCTGATCAGGGGTCCAATTTCACCTCCAATCTCTTTAAGCAAACAATGCAACAGCATGGAATACGGGCGGTGGTATCGTCAGCGTATCACCCTGAGAGCCAAGGGGTGCTTGAGCGGTGGCATGCCACCCTTAAAAGCATGCTCAGGTGTTATTGTGCTGATAACGGAAGAGATTGGGATCTTGGATTGCCGTATGTACTGTTTGCTGCTCGGGAAGTGCCTGGTGAGAGCCTGGGATTTAGTCCAAACGAGCTGATTTTTGGACACCGAGTCAGGGGCCCCCTTAATATGCTGCGGGAAATTTGGGAAGGAACTGTGCCGCCTTGTTCCTTGTTGAAGTATGTGTTTGAAAGCCGTGAGCGCATGCTTAAGAGTCTGGAGATGGCAGGTCGGAATTTAACAGGGTCACAAGCTTTAATGAAGGACAGGTATGATCGCAAAGTGAAGCTCCGGGAGTTCATTGTGGGACAGGAGGTGTTGATTTTGTTGCCTTTGGTGGGTAACCCCTTGTCGGCGAAGTATACTGGACCCTATAAAATTGTGGAGAAAATTTCGGACCTAGATTACCTTGTTGCCACTCCAGACAGGAGGAAGAAGAATCAGTTATGTCACGTGAACCTGATAAAAGAGTATGTGAGGCGCCCCTCTGAGCCTCTCACTGTCCCTGTGTTGGCTTGTTGCGGCCGTGGTGGAGAAGGAGAGGGGGACAGTCAAGCTTCAGAGGAGGATAGCTGGGATCACCATGTTTCAGCGGATCAGTGGGCGGGGAACTCGAGCCTAAGGGCTGACGAGGCTATAGCCCATTTGCCTGAGCCGCAATTTGAAGCTATCCGTCAGTTGCTCGGTTTATACCCCACTGTATTCGCTGAACATCCAGGCCTCACTACTCAGGCTATGCATGATGTTGACGTGGGGCACCATCTACCCTTTAAGTCAATCCCATACCGTGTGCCCCCCATAAAATTACCCGCTCTGAGGGATGAGTTGGAGTATATGCTCGGTAGAGGGTTGATAGAGAAAGGTACCGTTAAATGGACTTCCCCCGTAACACTGCAGCCTAAACCAGATGGCAAGGTACGCTTCTGTATTGATTTCCGTAGGCTAAACGGTTTGACTCCAACTAACCCATATCCTCTTCCTCGGGTTGATGATAGTGTTGATAAAATTGGTAATGCTCGGTTTTTGTCTAAAGTTGATTTAGTAAAAGGTTACTGGCAAGTACCTTTGTCCGAGCGCGCTAAAGAGGTATGTGGTTTTGTGGTGGACGGGAGTACTTACCGGTGTAATGTTATGCCCTACGGACTTAAGAATGCACCAGCAACGTTTCAGAACCTGATGAATGAAATTGTCAAGGACATTCCAAATTGCACCGTATACTTGGACGATGTAATCATTTATGATGACGACTTTGAGAGCCATTGTGAGCACCTGGAGACCTTGTTCCGGAAACTTAGTGAAGCAAGTCTGGTAGTAAATTTGGCAAAGTGTGACTTCGTAAAAGCCACTGTGCAGTACCTTGGGTTTGTAGTGGGAAGGGGACAGGTGTGCCCTCCTCAGAACAAGGTACAGGCTATCAATAAATTTCCGCACCCAACCACCAAGAAGCAGATCATGAGATTCTTGGGTATGATAGGCTACTACAGACGCTTTATAAAAGGTTACTCCACGGTGTTGGCACCTCTCACAGATTTGTTATCTAAAGACAAAAAGTTTTTGTGGGCGCCTGAGTGTGAAAAGGCTTTTAATTTAGTGAAGCATTTGCTGTGTACTCACCCGATACTCAGGGCCCCAGACTTTAACAGGCCTTTTCAGCTGGCAACAGATGCTAGTGGTGTAGGGGCTGGTGCCGTCTTGCTACAGACAGACAATGAAGGTGTGGAACACCCAGTAAGTTTCTTTTCTAAGAAGTTCAATGCTGCACAAAAGAACTATTCTACAATAGAAAAGGAATTACTGGCGATTGTGCTGTCACTCAGGCACTTCGAGGTGTATGTTCCAGCCTATGGCCCAGTCGTGGTTATCTACACTGATCATCACCCTTTGAGATTCCTAAATCAATTTCACAATCGCAATATGAGACTGACCCGGTGGTCATTGATGTTGCAGGAGTATAACCTGGACATCCGGCATATTGCGGGATGTGACAATGTGATTGCGGATTGTTTATCGAGGGTAGATGATCAGTCGTAGGCTATCACAGGTGTATGATCCCGAAGAGATTGACACACGGGTAGCCTCCTGCTTTGGTTTGAGTAGTATTTTGCGCTTGGTGCTTGTTGGCTCGCGGTTGTAGCCCAGCGTATTGGGTCGTAAAGCAGGATTGTTGAGCGTTTGGTATAGAAGAAAATAGGCTGCCCTTATAGTGCAGCCGGAAAAAACATATTAAAATATAAAAATCATATAAAAACTCTTTCTTTTTGATATAGATAATTGTATAAGTTTGTCATAGCCTATAGTGTTTGAGTAGTCCACGAACTATCAAACGGCTGAGCTGCTGTAAGCTCGCTCTGGGAGCATGATATTATGTCTTTTACTATTGTTGGGAGGAGTTATGAAATGTGAATTTTTTTTTTTTTATATAAGATGTGTTTTAGTTATAAACTCAGCGTTGTTTTAGTGCCATGCGGTCGCTGGGTGTGAGGGGTTTGATGGGGTTCTGTATATCAGATTTTAGCTCAGGGTTGAGCAAGTAAAATCTTGGGGGAGGTGTGACGCATGTCGAGTATGAGCATGCTGTACAGAACGCCCAGTCAGGCCCCACCCTCGCTAGGATCGTCAGGGCAGGAACTTTGGCTGTAGTCTGTGTAGAGTTTCCTAACTCAGTTTATGTGAACCGTTGTACTATAAGTATTATCATTATGTATTTTGTTTTCTTCTAAGTCAACGAGTTCTATTTTATATCATTAGTTATAAGTATTGTGTGTGGGACTTATATACAATGATGAGAGAGAGAGTTATGTAACGACGGCCAGTGAGCGCGCCACGAGGTGTGTAGGCCTCACTCCCTCCTCCCTCCCCCCTTCCTCCCTCTCAGCGCGTGGGAAGTTCTTTGTCGATCCCAGATTGAGAGAGAATATGACGTCATGATTGCCAGTGGGCGGTCCTTAGTAGTTGGCGTTATGCTCACTAAAGGGCCGAGTATAAAAAGGGAGGTCCCGCCGCATTTTCCTTAGAACTCATCAGGCAAAGCGACCTCTCATATCCCTTGCAACTATCCATATTCTTCCGACTGATGTGAACTTTCTCTACTCTCTGAACAGCCTATCTTCTTCTCTTCTCGTCCCTGTTTAACCTCCATGACCCCTTTGGTGCAGATTTAGTCAGCCAAAGTATTATCGCTTGAGTTCTCACGAGATAAGTGCCTGTTAGATAGCCTATTTAGGAAGGGTCAACTAGAATAGGATTGATTGATGTTTGTTGCACTCGTATATGCATTTCCCTGTGTGCGATTATTCATGTTCCTGTTTTCTGCTGGTTTAGGCAATGCTAGACTGGGATAGGGTTTCTGAGTTGTGATTTCCTATGAGTACTAGGTTGCGGTTGAACCAGTACAATTGCAACGGAGACGTGGAACGCCTAGGTGGTCTTTCTGACTGTGTACCGTGGGAGTTTAGCACTGTGTTGCGAGTGAGGGCTTTTGCCTGTGCCACCCAACACTGTGCTATCTCATTTGCTTGACTTTGAGAGGATCGCCAGGAGAGAACCAGATACTAGTGATCTGGATCTCTCAAGAGAGCATCCCGTCAATTACCGTAATTTGGCCGCACAGTCTTAAGGACCTCGCTAGGCTACGAGCCGCTTGCTCAGCCATTGTCTCTTAACCTTAGATATCCCAGCTAGACTTTGCTCGACCAGCAGATACAGTATAGTATTGAAGCTTCTCCTTATGTATATTATTGTTTAAGCACTATTGATTTCATGCGTGGCACGCTTAGCTACTTCAGAGATTAGTGGCCCACGAGCACAATCTTAGTAGGCTATTGCCAGTGCATTGTCGGAGTACTTCTTCTTAATGTTTGCCATATCCTATTGCTTATTCTTATAATTCTTCTTATGTCAATTTAAAGCCTTTAATTACCAGTGAGTTATTCATTAAATTGCTGTTCAAAATCCGATACTTACTTCTTATGAGTATTCGAGAAGCATCTAACTTATCAGAAGATTCCTTGCTTGATGCTCGAGGACTATTGTTTAACGTAACGTAATAGTGCCGATCCGAAGTAGAGGGTGGAGGACTTCTTAAGTTCTTAGTTCAAGGGTGGATTACTTCGGCTTCGGCCAACACTATTCTTTAGTGTTGTAGTACTTTCTTCTTTGTTTGATTGTTGACCAGACTAGATAACTCCCGTCTTGTTATTAGTCTGTTGTGTGAAACGCTAGTACCGAGTTCTTGTATACCCCGTTATAGCAGATAGAACTCTGGAGGGTAGTGGCGTTTTTTGTTCGGCTGGCAGTACTCTGGGGTTGGGATCGTGTGTTTCCGTTGTGGCAGCGAGCCATACTCGAGTCCTGTGTAAGAGCCCTAGTGTACCCGAGTGCCCGGTCGTAACAATATTGAAACAAAAATGGGGCGAAAGGCCTTAAAATCGCCAAACTAATGGGCCGAACGTCTTTAAATCGCCAAGCTAATGGTGCTAAACATGAGGGAGAAGGGGATCCATAAAAAGCGACCCATCTGCCCCTTAAGGCTTTTGTGTGTATTTTGGCATTCCTTAACTCATTATCTCGCTCTTGTTATCCAATTAAGGGGAGGCAGACCGTTTTTCTGGACCCCCTTCTCCCTAATGTTTAGCCCCACTAGTTTCGAGATTATAAGACGTTCGGCCCATTAGTTTGGCGATTTTAACACCTTTCGCCCCATTTCGTTGTCAATTTTAAGACCTTTCGTGCCATTCAGGTGTCGATTATTTCCTGGCGAGCGATAGCGAGCCTGCAATTTTAAGTCTACATTTTCTACCGAAAAATGTACAAATTTATCTTGAAGGGGGTCTAGGTTTTTGTTTTCTTCTAAGCTTGATGGAGATCTAGGGAGGAAACTAAAATAATATATGAATAAATACATTAATAGACCAAACAAACGGCCAGTTTCCCCTTAATGGCTCTCGATCCTTATTATGTGATATTAGTACCGGGTCTTGGTTTATTTAGGAGTTAATGCATCATTTAGTCTGCTTCTTCTTCTGCTTACTCTCTTTCTCTCTTCTCTCTCTCTGTCTCTCACTCTCTCTCATACACACACACCTTTGCTCTTTTTCTCTCTGTGTCTGTCTGTCTGTCTCCCCCCCCCCCTCTCTCTCTCTCTCTTTCTCTCTCTCTCTCTCTCTCTCTCACACACAAGGAGCCTGTAATTTAGGATGTGACATATGTACACATTTATCTGGAAGAAGGGTCTTAGGGGTGTCATTTATCTGGAAGAAGGGTCTTAGGGGTGTCATTTATCTGGAAGAAGGGTCTTAGGGGTGTCATTTATCTGGAAGATGGGTCTTAGGGGTGTCATTTATCTGGAAGATGGGTCTTAGGGGTGTCATTTATCTGGAAGAAGGGTCTTAGGGGTGTCATTTATCTGGAAGATGGGTCTTAGGGGTGTCATTTAAAGCTTGATGGAGGTCTAGGGAGGAAACTAAAAAGAAAAATAAGTAAATGAATTATCTAATATATCAATTTCACTCCCAACACCAAACACCACCCAATGAAATTTATGAAAGTATGTGATCCTATCGGGATTCGAACCTGGGTTACCACATACAGATCTTAAACACTCTAATCATTATACCATCAATATATATATATATATATATATATATTGTTACGGCTGGATCGGCAATACATATTCGGGATTCTTGATCGTAGGACAGAAATGGCTTATGTGACAACGACACGCTCGATTCCAGTCCCAAATACTATATGCTCCAGACAACAAAAGCACCAACGCCCTACAGAGTTATCGTCTATGGTAACGAGGTACCTTAACTCGGCGAAAGTGTACAACAGGGGTAGGCTATGAGGCTAAACTCCCTCAGACATTTATAGGTTACGTTATGACTAAAGAAATGCAATACTCAAGAAACTACGTTAATATTAAGCCTCTAATAATGTAGAATAGAAGCAGGCTAAAGGTATGACAGTGAAATGCTAAATGACAAATGTACACGCCTACTTGAAAGCGCGTGCACTAGAATAACTGTCCCCTACTAACATGCACTAGCATGTAGCATACAAGATGTTCATGATCCAGTAGATACCTAATAATACACATGGAAGGAACATAAATAGTAGTCACTTATTGTAATAATGAATCTATACTTGGAATAACTAAAAGGTTGCAGGCAACAGTACTGCGCCGGTAGCCTACTACCGCATAGGCTACTTCGCTTCTCTCACTCTGTCTCCCCTCTGAGTCCGTATGCGCCCTACGCAACCAACGGAACTCCGGACACAGCAGCAAAACGACAGTGCAGTTAATTGATACATGAAAGTATTAATAGTGTTGTCTTGTGTGTGAGTAATGTGTATTGTAAAGTGTTACATACATAAACTTAAAGAGAGCTGCAATGCATAGTAAAATAAAGATATATCCCACTCATCATCCCCATGTGTTCTAGCTAGCAGGCCAAGTCACAGGAACAACGAATCCCAGCACCGAAAGCGAGAACCCAGGAAAAGACTGCAGAGAACACAAGGACAGATAAATTACGTTACTCTACTATACCGGCACTACGAGCGAGCTGTAGTCTCTGGTACTACACTCGCTCCTGGCTCGGTAGGCAAATCAAGGCTAAGTCCTCGCCCCTCTACAGACAACTCCTGGGCATGGTCGGGCTCTTACACATGGCACTAGTCTAGTCACAAATTGGATGATGAGCTGGGCATATAACTCGTGAACATGTAGAACGTTCACCAACTATCCTCATCAAGAAGATCGCTGTTCACATTAACCCCTTAAATCTAATACATGTAAATATATGCTTGTCCTAAGAGTAATACGAGAGGTGAGTGCTGAAACTCCTTTAGGACCTCAAGGGAAGGGTATGCATTTAAATAGAGAGAAGAATGAAATGAGAGTAATGTCGTCAGAGAGAAAGAGTGCAACCGTGAGAAATTGGGAGAGCGGGCAAGGGATGTTAGAATCTCAAAGGTTCTAGGCAACCTGATCATGGAACACACAGCGAGCCTCCATGCAATGTGCAGTACGACAACATGGGCAGCCAGGCAGCATATGCAGGCGGCAATGTACTACCAACCCTGTCGCACCTAGCTATAAGCGCAGGGCTGCCAACCGGTCCATACGTCTGGCAACCATTGCTACCCTCTCGCTCTGAAGTCTAACTCACTCTCTCTCTCTGAATTCCTATCATCTCATCTATCAACTTCTCTATTGATACTACATATTAAATGGAAGGTCTCGACATGGCTTAAAACAAAACCCACCACTGGTTAGCAAATGACGAGACCTTTGCAGAGATACAAAGAACATAGTTATACGTTGTCACACTCAATATAAGCAGCCAACACGGCACACGGTACACGGTACACGGCACCGCGGCGATACAGTGGAGTACCAAGGAGTACAATCAGGTTAAGTTGCCACGCACTGGGTGCGTCACAGCCCCCCCAAGATTTTAGATAATCGACCTTAGAAGCATTATCAAAATCTGACAGGCAACCAACCGACCTGCTACCCTTAGCTGCCACTAATTGCAAAAGGTGCACAACAACTGTAGTGTGAATTATACATAAAACACAATATCGCATGCATCATGCTACAACAATAAAGACTTACAAAACCAAAAAAAAAAATTCTCGTTTATTTTATTGTTTTTATAATCTTTTTGGACGGCGTTATGATAGCCTAATTTTACTCCTGCTCAACCCACACACCGTGCACGACTATCCTGGATCATCAACCCTTGATAGACAATCTGCTATCACGTTCTCACTCCCGGCAATATGCTGAATGTTGAGATTATACTCTTGGAGCATTAGGGACCACCTGGTCAACCGCATATTCCGATTGTGAAACTGATTTAGGAATTTCAAGGGATGATGGTCCGTATAAATCGTCACTACCGGGCCGTAGGCTGGAACATAAACTTCGAAATGTTTGAGCGACAAAACGATAGCAAGAAGCTCCTTCTCTATAGTCGAGTAATTCCTTTGTGCCGAATTAAACTTGCGAGAAAAGAAGCTCACTGGGTGTTCCAAGCCCTCGGAATCAGTCTGCAGTAACACTGCCCCGGCACCCACACCGCTGGCATCAGTCGCCAGCTGAAAACTCCTGGAGAAGTCTGGGGCTCTCAAAATCGGATGTGTACACAGCAGGTGCTTGACTAGGTCGAAAGCCCTCTGACACTCCGCAGCCCAACAGAACTTCACTGACTTCGACAGTAGATCAGTTAACGGTGCTAAGACAGTAGAGTATCCCCGGATGAAGCGCCTATAATAGCCTATCATACCTAGGAACCGCATGACCTGGCGCTTAGTGGTGGGCCTGGGAAACATATTGATAGCCTGTATCTTGCTCAGGGGGGGGCACCCCCGGCCTAACCCGACCACAAAGCCAAGATACTGCACAGTAGCCTTTACAAACTCGCACTTCCTCAGGTTCACCACCAGCCCAGCATCGTGCAACTTCCCAAACAGGGTCTCTAAGTGCCTTAGGTGATTTTCAAAATTGTCATCATACACTATCACGTCATCAAGGTAGACCGTGCAGTTAGGGATTTCGTCACAAATATCGTTCATCAGGTTCTGAAACGTGGCAGGTGCGTTCTTAAGCCCATAAGGCATTACGTTACATTGGTAGGTCTTGCCATCTACCACAAAACCACAAACTTGCTTAGCTCGGTCCGACAGGGGTACTTGCCAGTAGCCTTTTACAAGATCAATTTTAGTAAGGTACTTTGCATTCCCTATCTTGTACACGCTGTCGTCAACTCGAGGCAAAGGGTAAGGGTTGGTAGTGGTCAAGCCATTTAGCCTACGAAAATCTATGCAGAACCGCACCTTGCCGTCAGGTTTTGGCTGCAACGTGACGGGTGATGTCCACTTCACATAACCTTCAGTGATCATCCCTCTCTCAACCATGTACTTTAACTCCTCCCGTAAAGCTGGCAACTTTACCGGGGGCACACGGTAGGGCACTGACTTGAAGGGCACATTATCACCGACGTCCACGTCGTGCGTTACCTGAGTAGTGAGACCTGGGTGTTCGGCGAAAACAGAGGGGTATGACCTGAACAGGCCTAGGACAGCAGCACCCTGGTGCTCAGGCAGGTGACTTACAGCTTGCCTAGCCTCTTGTTCAGTATTCCCCGCCCACTGTTCCGCGGAAATGACACAGTCCCAGCTATCCTCCTCAGCAGCATGACTGTCCCCACCTCCTTCTCCACCCTGGCCGCTGCAGGCCAGCACAGGGACAGTGAGAGGCTCTGAGGGGCGTCTCACATACTCTTTCATGAGGTTAACATGACATAACTGATGTTTTTTTCTACGGTCAGGTGTTGCAACGAGATAATCAAGGTCGGACAGTTTCTTAGCCACCACATACGGCCCAATAAACTTGGCAGAAAGGGGGTGTCCAGGCAAAGGTAAAAGCAACATTACCTCCTGACCCACCGAAAACTCCCGAAGCTTCACCTTGGCGTCATACTGGTGCTTCATGACCGCCTGTGCATTAACCAAGTTATTACCTGCCGCTGCCATGCAACCTATAAGTCTCTCCCGGCTCTCAAGGATATATTTAAGTACAGACCCCGGCTTCTCTTCGCCCTCCCAGATCTCTTTCACCATACTTAAAGGTCCTCTCACATTATGGCCAAAGACTAGTTGATTTGGACTGAACCCCAGGCTCTCTCCTGGGACTTCACGTGCAGCGAACAGAACATACGGCAGACCCAAATCCCAATCAGTGTCATGTTCTGCACAGTAACAGCGTAGCATACTCTTCAGGGTCGAGTGCCACCGCTCCAAGACTCCCTGACTCTCGGGATGGTAGGCTGACGACACTACAGAACATATACCGTGCAACTGAAGGGTTTGCTTGAACAATTTGGATGTAAAATTGCTCCCCTGGTCTGACTGCACCTCACGTGGAAATCCATAACGGGAACAGAACAATAATAAGTTTTTACCAACTGCCTTTGCCGAGCCGTTTCTCATGGGGTATGCGTCCGGGTATCTCGTAGCCACATCCATGATTGTCAACAGGAATTTATTGCCACTACTAGTAGGCGGGAAAGGGCCAACCAAATCTACTACAACTTTGCTGAACGGAGGCCCGGTGACAGGTATGGGAAACAAAGGTGCCTTCGGGATTGTCTGGTTAGGCTTCCCCGTTGTCTGGCAGGTCGCACACCCAGCCACCCATGCACAGACATCAGCCTTGACCCCAGGCCACCAGAAAAACCTGCCCAATGCCGCCAATGTTTTTGTTACCCCCAAATGACCCGCCACCGGCACATCATGCGCCAGACACAATAAGGACTCTCTATACTTATTTGGAACAACCACCTGGTCTACTACCCTCGCACCGCCCTCCCACTTCGATTTTGGGTCTAGAAATCTGCGGTACAATATCCTGTTGAGCCTAAAGAAATCTCCCGGCTTCGCATCCCCATCTTCCTCCAACTCTATGGCACCATTGCTATAACGAGCTAGGCTAGCGTCTTGCAGCTGCTGCTCACTAATGTCCCTGGGCGTCAATGCATCAAGATGGTTTTGTAATAAGACATTACCCCGGCTAGTAGGCTCTACTGCCTTAGTGGCTCTCGCTACAGCTCTTGCCTCACGCGAAGTCTTACCCAACTCTGCCTTGTTACACACCATATCTGGGCCAGAGTCAACTCCCGTGTTTATTATAGGTCCAAGTACCGAATCACCGAGAAGTGCAGCAGAATCAATGTCCCTTTTCCTGCCCTTAGCAACCTTCTCCTGATCCTTCCTCCACTGTCCCCGAGGTTGAGTGCTAGGCTGTGCAGGAGCCGCAGAGCGAGATCGGGTTACCACACAGGCCATCTCATCCTGTTGGCACCTCCCAACCCATTCCCGATTCTCACCATCCACGTCGGCCGCCCTCTCGGCAACGACTAAGGGTGGAGTCCCGGAAGTGGGCACCGCAAAGTCGTTGCCGAGAAGAAGGTCGACGCCCTCAACTGGCAAACACTCAACGATCCCTACATCCAGCTCCCTGCACATCTCTCCCACTCTCAACTCCAACCTCACAAGTGGGTATGACCTCGTAGCATTTATACCCTGCACCACAACAACTCTAGCCGCATTTATCGGTTTCCCTGTGAAGTTCCTCAACAAAGTTTGCGAAGCCCCCGTATCCCTCAGCAAGTCAACCCTCCGTAGTTCACTCCCCCAGCTCACAAACCCGTGCCCCCGATGGCCACAGAAAGTGTCCCGGACAGGTGTCGAGCCTTCCGTACGCTTCTTTACCGCGTGTGCCTCAGCTGCTGACAACCTACCCCGGGCAGTTGCTGCAGCCTTCAGAGACACACCGATACTGTGAACCAATGACACCGGCTTAGCGGGAGTGTTACTAGGGCACTCACGTGAATAATGGCCTAGCTTCTGACATTTGTAACATTTCACATCCCCAATGGGCTTCTTCCCTTGTGCGGGCGAAGAAGGGGCCTGACCTTTAGTAAACGGGAGAGGCTTGTGTTTGTAGGTGTTATTAGGTGCAATGCATTTAGTGTGGTTATGTGTGTCATAGGATTTGTTATTATCGAAAACTCTGGTGGGTGGGGTATAGCGCCCCTTCTGCCCTGACTCAGCCCTCTGAGCGGCACCGCAACCACGAATCAATGATAATCTGAAGTCTGCCATCTTGGCAGCCTCCTCTACTGTCTTGGGACATTTTTCCTTAATGTTCAGCGTTAGATCGGTTCCAGTACATTTGTAAAACTGTTCCAGATAGAAAAGTTGCTTAATTTCCTCAGCCGACTCTGCGTGCTCGGACCGAAACCAGTTATTACATGCATCTGTTAAGTCCCGTGCATGCTCCATAAAACTGACGTCGCTCTTCTTATTCACGCCACGGAACTTCAATCTATAAGTTTCGGGTTGCAGTTCGTAGGCCCGGAGCACAGCCTCCTTCACCAGTCCATACACTACACTCTCGTCCAGTGACAGTGCATCGTAGGCTTTCAACCCCTTACCCACTAGACGTGATGAAACTAATGCTGCCCATTTAACCTCCGGCCAGTCATACTCACGACACTTCTTTTCGAAACGAGCAAAAAACTCAGTCACTGCTGTCTCATCAAATGCGGGTACCAACTTAATTAAATGCGAAAGTGAGTCTGTAACCCGGTGCCCACCACCGAGATGACGCCCCGTGGTCTCTACTCTAGACTTCTCGACATCCATTTCAGCCTGGTACCTGGTTGCATCCTGATTGGCTTGGATTCTAGCAACCTCTATGCGTTCTATACTAGCCTGTTGTATCTGAGTCTCCTGCAGCTTAAACTTAGCTAGTTCTAGCTGAAATAACATCTCAGGAGACAGGCCTGGGGGGGGAGAGCACAAAATGGGGGATCCACACCGAGACGTGTTTACGGGTAAGCCAGCTTGCCCTTGAGAACCCTCCTGCTGCATCGTGCTAAGACTCGCTGGCTGAGGGCCCAGCTCAGGGGTAGAGTGGAATGGAGGCTTGGAGGGAACCCCCCAAGACCCCACTCCACCCACCGCCCCATCGCCATCACCCAACAAACATGCCACCAAATTCTTCTTGGGCCAACTGTCAGGACAGTCCCGCCCCAAAACCGTGGCTAAACAGCGAAGACCGTAACAATCAATAGCCTGCAGGCGCTGTTCGGTCAAAGGTGTCTGCAAAAATGCCCGGGCATCCCTCTCTCCACTTATAACACTCCCCTCCCTAAACATCTGTTGTACTTGCTGGTTACTAGGCTGTACCGTGTTATCCTCCCCCGTAAATGATGAGTCATTAGACATAGTGCTGGTTATACAATTGCTGTTCATAAAAAAAAAAAAGTGCTTATTACTAATTGCAGTCTCGACTCACAAAATGTTAAAGATGCTTGAATGACTCTACTCTAGACACCCCCAACGAAACAATCTGCAAGTCCACCAATACAATAATGACACAATAAAAATTCCTCCAATATGCAAGAAAATTCTAGCCAGCTCTACTAGGTAGCATAGAATAGTTCTCCAAAAAACATGTGATAGGATACTACTGAATCTTGTGCAAGGTCGCCATTTTGTTACGGCTGGATCGGCAATACATATTCGGGATTCTTGATCGTAGGACAGAAATGGCTTATGTGACAACGACACGCTCGATTCCAGTCCCAAATACTATATGCTCCAGACAACAAAAGCACCAACGCCCTACAGAGTTATCGTCTATGGTAACGAGGTACCTTAACTCGGCGAAAGTGTACAACAGGGGTAGGCTATGAGGCTAAACTCCCTCAGACATTTATAGGTTACGTTATGACTAAAGAAATGCAATACTCAAGAAACTACGTTAATATTAAGCCTCTAATAATGTAGAATAGAAGCAGGCTAAAGGTATGACAGTGAAATGCTAAATGACAAATGTACACTATAATAATAATAATAATAATAATAATAGTTCTTAAAGCTAGCGCATGCTAAGCTAGCTAAGGATAGCTCAATAAGGCCGATTAGGCGTATTTCCATTGGGGTCCTGTACTACTATCCCATCCCTTTGCTCATGAGGGATGGTAACGACTCAGTGCTTGTGAAAAATCTTTAATGCGCCGAGCGTGGGCGCGAACCCGGGCCTTCTGGGTGGAAGTCCGAGACGCTAGTCACTACACCAAGCGAGCCGCTTGAAAGCGCGTGCACTAGAATAACTGTCCCCTACTAACATGCACTAGCATGTAGCATACAAGATGTTCATGATCCAGTAGATACCTAATAATACACATGGAAGGAACATAAATAGTAGTCACTTATTGTAATAATGAATCTATACTTGGAATAACTAAAAGGTTGCAGGCAACAGTACTGCGCCGGTAGCCTACTACCGCATAGGCTACTTCGCTTCTCTCACTCTGTCTCCCCTCTGAGTCCGTATGCGCCCTACGCAACGGAACTCCGGACACAGCAGCAAAACGACAGTGCAGTTAATTGATACATGAAAGTATTAATAGTGTTGTCTTGTGTGTGAGTAATGTGTATTGTAAAGTGTTACATACATAAACTTAAAGAGAGCTGCAATGCATAGTAAAATAGATATATCCCACTCATCATCCCCATGTGTTCTAGCTAGCAGGCCAAGTCACAGGAACAACGAATCCCAGCACCGAAAGCGAGAACCCAGGAAAAGACTGCAGAGAACACAAGGACAGATAAATTACGTTACTCTACTATACCGGCACTACGAGCGAGCTGTAGTCTCTGGTACTACACTCGCTCCTGGCTCGGTAGGCAAATCAAGGCTAAGTCCTCGCCCCTCTACAGACAACTCCTGGGCATGATCGGGCTCTTACACATGGCACTAGTCTAGTCACAAATTGGATGATGAGCTGGGCATATAACTCGTGAACATGTAGAACGTTCACCAACTATCCTCATCAAGAAGATCGCTGTTCACATTAACCCCTTAAATCTAATACATGTAAATATATGCTTGTCCTAAGAGTAATACGAGAGGTGAGTGCTGAAACTCCTTTAGGACCTCAAGGGAAGGGTATGCATTTAAATAGAGAGAAGAATGAAATGAGAGTAATGTCGTCAGAGAGAAAGAGTGCAACCGTGAGAAATTGGGAGAGCGGGCAAGGGATGTTAGAATCTCAAAGGTTCTAGGCAACCTGATCATGGAACACACAGCGAGCCTCCATGCAATGTGCAGTACGACAACATGGGCAGCCAGGCAGCATATGCAGGCGGCAATGTACTACCAACCCTGTCGCACCTAGCTATAAGCGCAGGGCTGCCAACCGGTCCATACGTCTGGCAACCATTGCTACCCTCTCGCTCTGAAGTCTAACTCACTCTCTCTCTCTGAATTCCTATCATCTCATCTATCAACTTCTCTATTGATACTACATATTAAATGGAAGGTCTCGACATGGCTTAAAACAAAACCCACCACTGGTTAGCAAATGACGAGACCTTTGCAGAGATACAAAGAACATAGTTATACGTTGTCACACTCAATATAAGCAGCCAACACGCACACGGTACACGGCACCGCGGCGATACAGTGGAGTACCAAGGAGTACAATCAGGTTAAGTTGCCACGCACTGGGTGCGTCACAATATATATATAAACCTCATTCCTCATGCCCTTATGTATATATAGTTTGGCCCTCTCACTCTTTCAACTCTAGGGGGAGGCACTCGTCACAGGCAGTTTTAGCTTTTGTCTCCCTCATCCACATATACAATAATATTAATGTGTACCTTTATATTTCAGAGCTGTGTGGCCGGTAGAGGAAGATATTATGGTAAGTACTCTCACTACATTATTTTACTCGTCCATTGTCTGTCTTATAACTATCAGGAGTTTATGTAATTCACCGAACCGAAGTTGTTTAGTCAAGGGGATTCCACGCAATGCGAGCTTCAGCTCATTATTATTGTGCCTCCTTAACTGGAAATGAATTGCGTTAAGTGCATGTCATGTGTTAGTGTGTCATTGGCTGTGGATGTAAGTGTAGTCTGTAATCAGTCGATTGGCGAAATTTGAAATCGAAGGCTTGGGTTGATCTGTACGGTACCAGTCTCACCCGAAGGCTTAGGTTGACCTATACAATACCCTTCTTACCTTGTAACAGACCTCCAACCCCCAGAGGGGACGTCACAACTTCGTCCACTTATACCAGGTTCATATTTATACTGCTAGGTGAACAGGGGCTACACCGTTAGGAGACTTGCCCAAATGTCTCTTCCCCGCCCGGGTCTCGAACTCGGGACCTTCTGGTTGTGAGCCAGACGCGCTATCCGTTACGCCAAAGAGAGGTGTGTGTGTGTGTGTTGTTGTTTTCTCCGTGTGTGTGTGTGTGTGTGTTTTTTTTTTTTTTTTTTATATTTGGTTTGTTAATGTGTTTTCTTATGTATTTCCATTCTGTTTTCGTACTCTTTGTTTTCTATTGATATTTCCATGACTTTTGTTATCTATTATATATTATTTTGTTATCAAGTGACCGTCAAAGTAGGAAAGCCGGTGTCACACGAGCGTATTTTCCGGCAACTTTCGACGACGAGCAAGTTTTTTTGATCATACTGTTTTTAGGCTTGTTCGTGTCGGAATCGGAAACTAGATCGAAGGTAGATTATGTTAGGTAGTTTAATTTAAGTTTTCCCTGTTCTTGCTCTGTCTTGAGTCGGCCACTCCCAAGAAAAAAGAAAAAAATAATAAAATAGAATACAATTGAAAATACAAAAAATAATAGGAAAAAATGGGGATTGGGCCTGAGCATATAGATCGATAGATTGATAGTTAGATAGATAGTTTAATTATTGTGGAATTATTATGTTTTTTTCCACTAACCAACTTCACATCTAAACTCAATTAATGAAATCAACAAATAAATGTGGCACTCCGAGGACTCGAACCCAGGATACTCACATCGAAATTCCGCGCACTTTGCATTACGCTATCAAGACAGTTACACGAAATATGGACAATACAAGATTTCAAGCTGACAGACAAGAGTCAGCCAGGGAATAGGTATGGACATTTACAGCCCATTTGCTCCAGCCCTCTATTGAATTACAGACGTTAGGGGGGTCACGATTTCTGGCTCGATTATTTTAGTAATTTGTGAGTGATGGAGGTTAAGGGGAGGCTTTTTGTTTGTTCCCTAGACCTCCATCAAGTTTAAAATTACACCACCTAGACCCCTTTCAAGATATACTGTATGTGTAATTTTGTTTATAGAAAAATGGCCCGGCCGAAGGCCGGTTCCTCTTAAATTACAGGCTCGCTATCGCTCGCCAGGAAAAAATAGACACCTAAATGGCATGAAACTTCTTAAAATTGACAGAAACGGGGCAAAAGTTCTTAAAATTGCCAAACTAATCGGGCGAACATCTTAAAATCTCAAAAAGCAATGGGGCTAAACATGAGGGAAAAACGGATCCAGAAAAAAATCCCTCAAGTGTAAATCTGCCCTTAACCACCCCCACTCTTAACCGACCAGAGCCAGAACGGCCTCAGACCAAAAAGGCCGCAGACTCTTTAACCATGAGGGAATCTATGGTGGAATTACCCCCCCCCCCCCCCTCTCTCTCTCTCCTTGCAAGACTTCAATTATCTGGAAACGAAGGCTTAGGGTTAATCAGTACGGTACCCTTCTCACTACGGTACCAGTCTCACCCGAAGGCTTAGGTACAAATTGATCGCAACATGAGGTCTAGGGGGTGCAATTTTAAGCTTGATGGAGGTCTAGGGATCAAACTAAAAACCTCCCTTTAAATGTCGGCTGCACTCAGGGTTGCTACGGATCGGATCGTTACCAGGGAACTTTATTGTGTTTGAGTCAACGTTAAGGGGGGGTCACCGGCTTTTTTTTATAGTTATCTCCTTTTCTCTCTTTCCCTGGCTTGTATCCATTCGGCCGCATTCAGCCAACCGTTTTAAGACGTTTATCTCCATCCAGGTGTCGATTTCTTCCTGGCAAGCGACAGCGAGCCAGCATTTTATGGAGAAATCCGGCTTCGCCGGAGACATTTTTCTATCGAAAAATGTACAAATTTAGCTTGCTGTCAAAACAAAAATATATATATGCTGGCTGTTTACCGCTCGCCAGGAAAATATTGACACCTGCATGGGGGTAAAAGTCTTAAAACAGTAGGCTGAATGGGGCCGAATGGATACAAGCCAAAGAGAGAGGGAGAGAAAGAGAAAAAAAGCGAGGTGGGCTCCCTTAAGTCAAGTTACATTACATTAGAGACATAAAAAGTTAAATACAATACAATACACTGATGCACACAAACACTGCATAAAATACAATACAATACACTGATGCACACAAACACTGCATACAATACAATACACTGATGCACACAAACACTGCATAAAATACAATACAATACAATACAATAATGCACACAAACACTGCATAAAATACAATACAATACAATAATGCACACAAACACTGCATAAAATACAATACAATACAATACACTGATGCACACAAACACTGCATAAAATACAATACAATACAATACAATACAATAATGCACACAAACTGCATAAAATACAATACAATACAATACACTGATGCACACAAACACTGCATAAAATACAATACAATACAATACACTGATGCACACAAACACTGCATAAAATACAATACAATACAATGATGCACACAAACACTGCATAAAATACAATACACTGATGCACACAAACACTGCATAAAATACAATACAATACAATACACTGATGCACACAAACACTGCATACAATACAATACAATAATGCACACAAACACTGCATAAAATACAATACAATACAATACACTGATGCACACAAACTGCATAAAATACAATACAATACACTGATGCACACAAACGCTGCATAAAATACAATACACTGATGCACACAAACACTGCATAAAATACAATACAATACACTGATGCACACAAACTGCATAAAATAAAATACAATACAATACAATACAATACACTGATGCACACAAACACTGCATAAAATACAATACAATACAATAATGCACACAAACACTGCATAAAATACAATACAATACAATACAATACACTGATGCACACAAACACTGCATAAAATACAATACAATACAATACACTGATGCACACAAACACTGCATAAAATACAATACAATACAATACACTGATGCACACAAACACTGCATAAAATACAATACAATACACTGATGCACACAAACACTGCATAAAATACAATACACTGATGCACACAAACACTGCATAAAATACAATACACTGATGCACACAAACTGCATAAAATACAATACAATACAATACAATACATTGATGCACACAAACACTGCATAAAATACAATACAATAATGCACACAAACACTGCATACAATACAATACAATACATTGATGCACACAAACACTGCATAAAATACAGTACAATACAATACAATACACTGATGCACACAAACACTGCATAAAATACAATACAATACAATACAATAATGCACACAAACACTGCATAAAATACAATACAATACACTGATGCACACAAACACTGCATAAAATACAATACAATACAATACAATACACTGATGCACACAAACACTGCATAAAATAGTCAAATAGTAGCCAGCCTAAAATGTCAAAATACGTCATAATCTTCAAAGGGTTAAGATGGGGCTCTATAGAAAGTTACCGTCACGTAAGTTGAACATATAGCAGTGTAACATAAGCGATTTTTTTTTTTTTTTTAAGAGACAATGAACGGAGGAAGGAAAAACACAGAAAAAACAAAAAGGTCCATTTGCCTAAAGGCATCCTCCATTCATAAAATGTTTGTAACAACTGGATTTAAACATTTGTAGATTGTAAGTTTGTGGAAAGCAATTCGAGGGAAGTGAATTCCAAAGAGTAGTAGCTCTGGGGATAAATGAATTCTGATATGCAGAAGTTCTGCATTGTGGAGGAGAAAGTGTAAATTCATGGGCGCTCTCAGCTGCCCTAGTTCTACGGGGAAAGATGTGGAGAGGCGGCACAATTGAAGCAAGTTCCTCGGAACAATAATTGCTGTGAAAATATCTGTAGAATAATGCAAGGGATGCAACGTTTCTTCGTATGGATAATGTAGGAAGGTCCTGTGTGATTGCAGGGTTATTGATTAATCTAATAGCTTTATTTTGAATTTTGTCCAACTGCCTCAATGCAACCACTCCACTTCCACCCCACAGAGGTGAACAGTAATCCATCTGAGAACGCACATGACTTTTATATATTACGGCCAACTGCTCGTCAGTGAAGAATTCTCGAACTCTGTACAGGAGTCCCAGTTTTTTAGAGGCATTCTTAGCAATGCTTCTAACATAATGTGTCCAGCTCAAGTTAGTAGTTAATGTTACACCGAGAATGTCAATACTAGGGGAAGTGGGAATATTTACATCATTAAAAAATATAAGGGAGTCAGTGAGATTCTGTCGGTTAGAAAATTGAATGTACTTGGTTTTCTGTGCATTAAAGGAAACTAGATTTTTTTGTCCCCATCCATTAATTCTAGAAAGGTCCTGGTTCAGAGAAATTGCAGTGTTTATTTTTGAATCTGTAAGATCGGGTTGGGTGAAAGAATTGGTAAATGTGAAGGAACTGTGGAGTGTTGAGTCATCTGCGTAGGAATGTATTGGATTATGAGTGGTAGATATGAGATCATTGATATGAATGAGGAACAGAATTGGGGCCAAAACTGATCCCTGGGGAACACCAGCATTTATTGAGTGAAATTGAGAATAAAGGCCATCTACCATTACACGTATTTTTCTGTTATGAAGATAAGAAGAAATTAGTGGAACTAATGATGCAAGGCCGTAGTGTGACATCTTCGACAATAAGGATTGATGCCAGACTCTATCAAATGCCTTTGATATATCCAGTGCTATTGTATGGGTTTCACCACGTTGGTCTGTAGCTTGGTTGATTTGATGCGTAAGAAGGCAAAGCATGTCTGCAGTTGATCGACATCGTCTAAAACCATATTGCCTATCACTGATTAATTTATTATTCTCAAGATGCTTAATTATGTGATTATTTAATATAATTTCAAAGACTTTACAAAGAGTGGAAGTTATAGCTATTGGTCTGTAGTTTGATGGATCTGAAGAGGCACCTTTTTTAGGAACTGGATGGATGTTTGCTTCTTTCCAGGGTACTGGGAAGCATGAGGTATGAGTACACAGACGGAAAAATTTTGCCAATACAGGAGCGAGCACCAAGGAGCAATTCTTAAGTACTATTGGAGGAATTTCATCTGGACCAGGAGCCTTATCTACTGAGAGATTCTGCAAAATAGTTTTGACATGTCTGGTGTGGATCTTAAGTGAGGGAATTTCAGGAGAATTAAAATTAAGTACAGGGACATCTTGATTTATTTCATCTAAGGTTGAGTTGGTGGAGAAAATATCCGCAAGGTTAGCTTTACCTCGTGGGTCACTTAAAAGATTGCCAGTCGGAGATTTTAATGGTGGAATGGATGAAGCAGTAGTGAAGTTGGATTTAAATGAGTTAACTAAAATATTTTGTTATCATTTGGATTATTTAGAAGTTTATTTGCCTGCTTGTGGAGAAAGTTTGATTTAGTTAGGTTTAATACAGTTTTGGCATGATTTCTGATGTTTCTAAAGTAATTAAAAGCTTCATGTGTTTTTGATCTTGTGTATGCATTGTAGGCTATTGCTTTTTGTTCAGTTACTCTAGCACTATGGTCAAACCATTTAGGTGAATTAGATCTTTTACTGTACTTTTGATGAGGAATAAAAGTTTCCATTCCAATTTTTACAAAATCTTGTATGTGGCTCAAGGTGGAGTGTGCATCATTAGAAAAGAAAGAGGTCCAGGGTATATCAATAAAGAAACCTTGAAGACCCTCCCAGTCTGCCCTATCGTAATGCCATTTAGTCACCAAAACAGGTTCAGAGTGGGAAGGTGTGGTAGGTGATAGACAGGTGGCCTGTATCAGACAGTGATCAGAAGATCCAAGCGGGGACCTCACTGTAACATACTGATGTCTAACACTGACTTAAGAATAATATATTTTATTTATTTCACTCCCAACACCTAACACCTCCCAATCAAATTGATGATCACATTAAATTTTTGATCCTCCCGGGATTCGAACCAGGGTTACCACATACAGATCTTAAACACTCTAACTATTACACCATTAAGACAGTTAATTAAAGGTTAATATGAGAAAATACATGTGAAGGAAATGACTAATTATCAGCCACCTGCAAGCCTACTGATCCCCGACCCAAACCAAGAGGATCATTACCGGTACCAATAGTCACTAGCAAACGCTCCTTGTTGTTTACCAGCTATGTATCGGGAATAATTCATTAAAGTATATACCGGTATATATATATATATATATATATATATATATATATATATATATATATATATATAAGCGTAGATATTACCGGTAATATCTCATGCAGAAGCCTATCACTATCATTATACTTATATAACAACGCATGAGGTCGAAACATGTCTATGGGTGTCTGTACCGGTAGTTCCAGGTACCGGTACATTTGGTCAAATGAAGGCAGATAGACATGTTAGGTTGAATGAGTCAACAGTCTAAGGTGATTCACTGTGGTCGTTCACGTTCAAGAATTGGGAAAGTACCGGTACTAAATTCTACAGAAACGTTGTCAGATGCTAAAATCAGTCATAAGTTACCGTACTAAATACAGTATATAACAAGCATAACTATGACGTCGGAGTTTTTCATGTGCATAAAACGCCATCGTCTGCATATAAACGCCATCGTCTGCATATAAACGCCATCGTCTGCATATAAACGCCATCGTCTGCATATAAACGCCATCGTCTGCATATAAACGCCATCGTCTGCATATAAACGCCATCGTCTGCATATAAACGCCATCGTCTGCATATAAACGCCACATCAATTCCCAAGTGTTCCCTCATTCAGGCGACCGGTGTGACTTTATTTAGTACAGTAACATAGCTTTAAGAGTTAGACATCAAGCACAAGGGGTTAGGCCTTATTCATGTTAAATTAGCTGAACTTTTGATTCCAGCTGTACCGTACATCAAAGCGTATCACAGAACTTCCTAATTATGTTGGCAATTATGCTGTTGATCTCGGTATGCTTCATTGATGGCGGAGGGTTTGATTGGTAGCCTAATGAGGTGGTCTGGGTTAGGTCTAATTGGTCCCTCATTACTGGGTCTTGATGAGGCTCCACAACTTCATTAACCCCTTCTGTACCGACGACGTCTTTTCAATAGTAGGCTTATCTTAAGTATATTTAGACCACTAGCAGGGGTACCCGGCGTTGCCCGGATTTAAAATCACTACTACCACCACCACTACTACTACCATAATCACCATCATCAATCACTACTACCACAATACTACTACTGCCATAATCACCGGCCTCGACCTCCCTGTGCCTCATTAAACGGCGACCTCGATTTCGGGCGCTAAATGACCTCCGATTTTGGATCTGACCTCATCCGTACCCCCATTTTGGGGGGCTGCGAACAACTTTCGTTCCATACACCTTTTCGATCGGAGGCCTCCTTCTGCCCCAAACGGCCATTTTTTTCATTTTTTGTTTTTTCAATTTCGGCCTCGAAACGACCTCCGATCGTGGCCTCGCCCCCTCTATGACCCAGGTCAATTGACACCCACATGCAAAGTTTCAGCTCCCCAGGTCCAAAACTGCGGCCGCCTATTTAACACACACACACACACACAGACAATCGAAAATATTATATAGATTTGTGCCGTTAAGAAGGATATGTGGTAATAAATAGGGTCAAGTGAGATTACAAAACCTGTTAATTGATGGAGGACCTTTTTAAACTGAAGAACATCGTCTAATAACAGCCAAAATAAAATAAAAAGGACGGCGCCGGTACAGAAGGGGTTAAGGGTCACAACAAAACTCAACCACAACACCATTTCAACCAGTATGGTAGTTCTCTACCAGTGCCGAGTCAACCAATACTGATACCATTAGGTTAGATTATAATTATACCGTACCCGGTAGTAACAAGGCTTAATGGTACCACACGTGAATAACAAAGACAAAAAAATACGAGTAACAAATTAATGCTAGAGGGGCTGCTACCTGTTAACCCCTTCTGACAGTACCGACGACGGAAGGATTAAGTGATATATATTGGAAAAATGTTATTTTAATACCACTAATTTTCCGAGTGTTTTTTTATAAACAAAATTGTTCATTTGCATCAATATATAGAGTTTGTAATTAATTAGAAATCTCGGGAAAACCTATTTTCCCCATAAGGCCTATCGATCGATGTTGTTCCCCGATAGTGATTTGAAAAGACATTAGCCTAACCTAACAACCTTACCTAACCTAACCTAGTATTATGGGTGGGGGCTGCCGCCCCCACACCCCCGCTGCTTGAGTACTAATCCCTTAGTTAACCTCTGAAGTGCGCACGGGGGTAAATGAAAACGTCCCTCTGTGCTGACGTATTTGAGGTTTTTCGTCACTAAAATATTCATTGTACCATTAATAGCATTAATAATTATCCATATGCGCCTATTATGGGTTGATTATAAAGGTATTAACCTGAAACAACAATAAAACGAGTGAAAACAGCGTTTGGATGGTCAAAATCGGAGATATAGCCCGCGAGTTGTATAATGTATGGGTGAGGCAAGCTAGCTTCCCGCCAATTTTCCCCAAGGCCACTGCGACACAGTCGATCGATACTCTCTCTCTCTCTCTTGCACTCGATGGCCATCAGTGATGACAACACCCTGCTTGCAACTCGCTAATGTTAGCACGAAAATATACCTCAGAATAAGGGAATAATAGGGAAAATAGGTGATAACTGAGGAATAGGAGGAAAGTGGGGAAGGAGGGGAGGTAGAGGACTGAGATTTTGCATGGCCCAGGGGCCAAACAAAAATAAAAAAATAAAAAAATAAAAATAAAAAAAATATTTTTTTTTCGATGTAAAAAGTTGATTTTTAGTTTTACTTACTCCAGAGAGTCTTCCCGCAGTCCGCCGGGGGAACTCTTAAGAGTCTTCCCGCAGCTCCCGGGTTAATAAAAAAAAAAAAATTGGATGTCTATTATAGGAAGGTAAAAGTCGATGAAGTCTATGGTGTTTACTGTGCAATCTTCAGCTTTGATTGTACATTGATAACGGGAAAGTACCGATTGACAACCTTGTTCCGAAAATTTAATTTTAGTACCATACTTTTATATTAGGTTTTTCCGAGGGTTAAAACACATTTTCATATGATCTTTAGAGCTATCGATAACTGGAAGTACCGTATTGACAACCTTGTTACGATTTTTTTTTTTTAGTACCATACTTTTTTATTAAGTTTTGCCGAGGGTTAAAACAAATGTTCTTATGATCTTTAGAGCATATAGATTCAATATTTATATTCAAATATATCACAAAAATTCGTGGTATTAAAATAACATTGAACCTATATATTATGTACTCTTTAAATTAGTAGACGTCCTGCTTAAGCTGAATAAAATCGTCTAATAGTTAACATAATATAATGGAAATGTCATCGGTACTGAATGGGATAATCTCCACTTCTGTAGTAGGGATTGTTATTGTAATGGTTGTGGACGTTAATGATGGACAGATGTTTGAAAGATGGGCTATTATGGAGTTATAGAGGAAGTAGGGTAGCTAATACCCTTACAGTGGCGTAGCTAAGGGGGGGGGGGCTGTTTGAAATCGCCCCCTGAGAAGGGGGCCCCCAAATGGATCTGAAAATAATATTAATTATACTAATAGTATATACTGTATATACAGGTATAAGTAATATTAATAATGAGTAAAATAAACACCATGTGTGTTTTCTGATTTAACCTCTTTCTTTTCTTCTATCCTGCGACGTCATGGGTATTTAAAATTAGAAAAATAACGATCACTCCAGCACTGACCAGCAGTATTGATTTGGCGGTGCAAGGGGAAACATCGTCGCTCTTGCTCCTAGCCACCTACCCGCCACTTGCTTAGGACGCACTGCCTATAGGTAGGCCTGATGATTATACTTTATATACATTACAAAATAGCACTATTGAGTTTGACAGTTGGTTAATATTGTAATGCCCTCGAAAATGTCCCGCACCCACAATAATACTAACCCGAGTTGACGTCAGGTATAGCGTAAAATAGTCGTAGATGGTAAGTCCAATAAACTCATCACGTGATAACACCACGAGACTATCACCTGGTTCTTAAAAATCGGACTAAGGTTGCTATACTTTTAGTACGTCCGTGGTAGTACAGTGGGTTAGCGCGCGGGCCTGGTGGTGATGGTTGGGTCACTAACCAGGGTTCGAACCCCACCCAAGGCATCTCAAAACCTGTGGGTTTTTAGGGGGGTTAAATTCCCTTCAGAGGTTCGTACCCCGCGCCAGGTACCAGGAAAAGTTGATCCTAAAGGTAGCCTGGGGATATTTCAGGAGACCATGAATTCCCTTCACACCCAGCATTTCATTGGCACCAATGTTATGCCCTGTTTTTTTTCAGGTTTAACTTGGGTAATGTGAGTTCTGAATGACTGGGTATAGAAGGCTGCATGCACAATACAAGGTATGAGGAATAGAGAACACAAAATAAACACACGGTAACACGACACAAGTTTACGTTTATTTAAGTAAAGAAATAAAGAGCATAGAAAGATAGTTATATTCGCACAAAACAAATGATAGAAGGGAACTGCTAGCATTAGCGGATCTGGATGGAGCCTAGTCTCCCACTTCCAACGTTCAGGTATAATCTTCTGATCACTGGTTTAATTAGCAAGTTTATATTTTTACTGGAAGACCTCAATATATTCGTATAATTCAATGTCACTGATTTGACCTCTTGCTGGCTGGTCGCGTGCCCAAGTAGCAGCTCACAGTTAGGATTAGACACGCGTATTGTAGAACACGGCAATCTCTAGTAACCTCATGGGGGTACTGAACTAAGTTTGATATTCTTGAAGCAGAAATACGTAGAACACAAATCAGTGGGCGACGTTAGATATTACTAGAGTTTGAATATCTGAATAAGGTAATTACGAGAGTCAAAGTCGCCTGTTAATTAAAGAGCACTGATCGCTTAGTACGTCCCAAATGGAATGGTTAAATATGAATTGCGCTGGACAAGGTCTTAGCCACTTTATAGAAAGTTAATAAGTGAGTATCAAGCTAGTACTATAACACTTAGTACTAGCAACATGAATCTTGAATAGTATGGGTAGATCTGGTCCTGGTTATCTTGCTTCCGGTGATGTTGGGGGCTAACGACTGGTTCCTCGGCCGTCCAGATGGTCCAAAATGTAGGAAGTTCTCAAGTCGGATCTCTTGATGATCGTTGCTGGCTACACACTTATATACCCACGAATTTGTGTGAAGGTTATAAGGTGCACGTTAGGACTTGTACATGGACAGATGCTTCTATCAGTCTTCTCTGCCACGGAGTCTGCCGGATCTGGAATCTCTCAACTCCGGAACAACACAAGGCAGAGCTAGAGGTAAACTGCAGGGTAGTGACCACTGGTTGGTGTCTAGCTTTCAACTGATTTGACTGGGGGCGGGAGTTAGATTTATAGGCTCGGTTCTGGACCCTGTAGACAGTAGGGATCTCGAGTCTTATGAACTTAATTGAGCTCTCAATAGAAATGGAGACTAGGTAAGATGGTATTTACTGTTGTGGCACAGGGCTATAGGAAAGCCTTTATATTTCATATAACTGAGCCTTAGTAAGAGGTACTATTTTGGCTATACTGGACGTAATTAGGGGAGAGAGACTGGATCTACTTTGCGAGGAGGATGGGGACAGCTGTGATAGGCACGTCTCTCTAGATTGTTCAATCTTCATTCTATGGTATATCTGAGGTGTTAATTTAGTGATCAGAGCATGCAAGAAAGGTAAATGGTTTATTGTGAGTTAATAGAGGTTAGTAAAGGTGTTAGTCATTCATGGTTAGTTCATTGATAGGAAGAATTCCTGTGCTACCTGGCAATGACTCGAAAGTCAAAACAGGGGCCAGGTATACCTCCGCGGGGGTGGGGGTCTCCCTCCTCGGGTGGGCCAAAAGGGGGAGCTGGGCGCACTCTCTCTGTGATCGTCGTCCGGCGGCTGTGGCTAGGGGCTTGCCATATCACCAGTGTTTATAATAACCCTCTGTGTATGAGACAGATGTGGGTGTCTTTAATACCAAAACCGAAGGTGCCTTAGCTAGCTGGTTTTACTCGGCTGGTTGTTAATTGTAGAGTTTGCTGGATGTGGTGGAGACTGGGTTGCTAACTCTGCCACATTTATCTGGAAGTATGGCAATAGAAGTTAGTAACTGGCGGGGCGGCTAGCCTCGCACCGACGACCATTGGGTGCAGGGTTGTGAATGTGTTGTAAGAGAATAGATGGCATGCAAGGGGCTAGTAAAGTTCTAATGTTGTTCTGGCCTACTAAGTGAAGGTAGGCTGGATAGGAGTATATATATAAAAGGTTGGAGAGCGTTAGCAACGGACAATTCAAGGATCTTCAAGAGGTATGAGAGAGAGGCTAGGTCGGACAAGAGTCGAGAAGCGCGGGAATTCTTACTGAGAGGGGGGGAGAGTTCAAGGGCTACAGGGAAATTTTGCCCCTAAGGTCCCTGGGCGTGGGGGTGGCATTAGGCTACACTTGATATGGAAAGTTTGAAAAGGCAGTAGAATACGTTAGCCAAAATATGCTACCGGGGAATGCAACTATGGGGTGGTATATGAGTCTGGAAAAGATAGAGTTATGTGATTAGTCCGAGGGTTATGGATACTATTAGTTGGTCCTGGGAACTGCGTTTTCTATTAAATATAAATATAAATACCAACAAAAGCGGCAGTTCGTAGGGGTACTTAGTTATTGTTTCGGGGTACTTATGACAGATACTGGTAACCAGGTTATCTTATACAATCTCTGGTTGGGGTAAGAGGTGTAAGACACGAAGTAAATTGGCGTAGTGTGGGCTGTGGATACGAAGGAGGCAAGGGGAAGACGTATGACAATTGTGGAAAGTAAATGGAAAAAGGTGAACACAATGGCGGATAAAAATACTTAACCTAAGGATTGCATACATAGATTTATGGGGCGATGGGTCTTCATAAAGCTTAGTCTGGCAAGACAAGATGTTAGGGAATGTTAATATTAATACTTAGTTACTAGAGGAACAATGCAAGGGGCGACTGAGCACGGGTTACATATATCTATACTCGTCCTGGAAAATGATATAAGAGGTCTAGGAACAAACGTGGGTGTTTTAACTTCTAAGATATATATAAAATCTACTTCTCGGATGTAAGAACATACATAAATATTATGGCTGTCTGATGTGTTGGCATTGGCTCAACGTCGGGACAGGGCATGGTTGTTTTTAATATGAATGTATATTCCTGTTCATCATCTTTGTAGTTAGGAGTGTAGGACACGAGGGGGTTAGTGTACGTGAGGTGTGGAAAAATGGTCAGTTTAGAAAAGGTAACAAGGTGTGGCCATGAGCTGCTTAGCCCTGCGGGCTTGGGCCTGTCTGAAATGGCTGGCTCGGTCAGCTGGTCCTTTCGTTCTGTGGACCTTTCTTCCGGGTGTTTCTGTGTGGTGTTCGCTCGTGGCTTCTGTGGTGGGCTTCTTGTTCTGGGGCATTTTACTTCCCTCTCCTTCATTATAGGCTCGTCCTCGAGCCTCAAGGGTGAAGTTAAAAGAAGCATAGTGATGGTGAGTCATTTCCAGGGTATTTAGAAAGTTCCACCAAACACGAGAGCGACGGTCAGGTTTCTTTTGCAGGTCAATGTATACCTGTAAGAATGTGTCCTCTGTGTTGTGGCGGGCAGCTGCCCGGGCTTGGTGTGGGTGTGGTACACGGGCCAAGTGTCCAGTGGGGGTCTTTACTTTAACCTTTCGTATGAATGGTTTGTAGCTTTCCCCCGTGGGGGTCGGAGTGAGGTGTGTGGGATTGACAGGAAGTCTGTTTAGTGTGGTGAATGGGTTATTTACCGAAAGGGGATTCGCGCGTGACAACAGAGCTGGGGATGAAGGGGGAATGTGAGTCTGGTTTTTATTTGGTTTTCTTGGGCGATGTTGTAGGTTGGGAATATATAGTGAGGCAATGCGCACAATCGGTTTAGGTAAGGGGGGTGAAGGAGGTGTGTGGGAAGGAGGGGGTGTGTGTGTTGTGTGGCTTGGGTCCTTAGTGTCAGAACGGGGTGTTATTTTTGTATCGCTGTCTTTAAATCTGATGGGTCTGTTGATTATTCTACCTCTGGCGGTCCTGGTGGGAAGGTAGGTTTTTGTCGTGGGACTTGAGTCGCTCGACGATGTTTTATAGTGAGGGGAAGCACGTTTTATAGGTAACTGACATGCGGGGGTTTTCTCGGGGGTGATTTTGGGGGGGGTTTTCTTAGGGGGGGGTTGGTTGGGGGTTCGGTGAGATGAGGAGGTTGGTCGGTGTGTGGGTGGGGTGGTGGGGATCGTGGAGGGGAAAGGGGCGGATGCGGGGGGGGCTAGACGGGTGGGTAAGGAGTGTAGATTTAAGTTGGAGGGTTGGGGGTAGGGGCGTGTGTCGTTTGATGAGGTTGGTGATTTGCTGGTGATTATTCGTCTTCTTTCCCTTTGTGGGGGAGAATTCGACAAAGACGAAGAAGAGAGGAGGAGGAGGAGGAGGAGGAGGAGGAGGAGGAGGGTAGTGGTCTGGCAGCCCTACGGAACTTGGTTAGTAGGGTGTGTTTTCTGGAGGTTTTAAACGATGTTTGTCGTGGGCGTAAGTTGTAGCGTGAGGTTACTGAGGTAGATTGTGTGGTGCGGTTGGGGGTGTACTTGGTTTGGGGTGGGTGTGGTGGTTTTCTCACTGTGGTGCCTGGTGGAGGTATGTCAGGGCTAGACGGGAGGGTTTCTGTTGTGGTCGGGGTTGTGGGTGGAGGTTTTTGTACTTGGATAAGTTGGGGAGGAACTTGAATATCAGAAGTGAAGGAAGGTGTCATGGTGGAAGAGGGTGTGATATTGGGGGCTTGGGGTTTGTGGAGGTTAGTTGGGGGGGTATGGTGAGAAAAGATTTGTCGGTTCGGTGTTGGAGGGCTTAGGTCCTTAGGTGTTTGCATGGGAATATTTGTAGCCTGAGTGAGGGGGTGAGTAGGGGTGTTTAATTTAGGGTCGGACGTGTGGGGTGGGGTAATGTCTTGTGGCTTTAGGGGTTTAAACGCTCGGACGAATCTAGTTCGGAGCGTGCGAGTTACGCCGTGATAGTCGATGGTGACTTGAAAGGCATTTGGGACTTGTATTACGGTGTAGGGTCCGACATAGCGAGGGCCTAACTTGTTGGTGATAGGGAGGTTGGCTATCATTACGGTGTCATGGATGGCGAAAGGGTTTTTGTCATCGATGTTATCAGTTTTGGTGTCTTGACAGATCTGGGCGGTATGGAGGGTGTTTTGCAGATGTTGCAATGGGTCAATTGTGGAGGTGGTGGAGGGAAGGTGAGCGTGGTGGTGGAATGGCAGTAACAGGGGTGGTACACCGTAAACACGTTCATGAGGGGAAATACCGTCTTCCCGAGGACAGGTGTTCATACCCCACTGTATCATCTTTAGTTGTGATGGCCAGTCTAAGGTATTAAGAGCAATCATTCTTGTACGTAACTGGTTGTTGATGGTGCGATGGCTGCGTTCGCAGATAGCATTTCCTTGAGGCCAGTACGGGGATGAGTGTTTAATCTTGATACCGCATTGTTGGGTGAATTGTTGCCAAACGTGTCCACTAAACTCGGGGGCATTGTCCGATAGAAGAGCAAGGGGAAGGCCGAATATAGGGAACACTTCGGTGGCAAGCAGTGTGGCGACTGTGGTGGCTGTGTGGTCTTTAACTGGGCAGGCTATTAGAAATTTTGAATATACGTCTACAAATGTGACGATATAGCGGTTGCCAGCGTAAGAAGGGAACGGGCCCATGATGTCGAGGGATAGGACTTGGAACGGTTTGTTGGCAGAAATGGTACCAGCTGGGCCTGGGGTGCGTGATCTATCCTTTCCCAATAAACACGGTTTGCAGGATTCTGTCACTCGTTGTGCAATTTTGGAGGGGTTGGGGGTCCAGTATTGGTCTGTGAAGATCTTTAACATTTTCTTTTGTCCAAGGTGTATGCCGTTTCCCTCGTGGATGGCAATCATGTAGTCGTGGGCTATGGTGGGGTCCAAGATTATGTGCCCAGTGTCTGTGGCAAGTTGATCTCCCCAGCGAGTCAGTCTCCTGA
Source organism: Lithodes maja (assembly GCA_037953745.1). Lineage (NCBI taxonomy): Eukaryota > Metazoa > Arthropoda > Malacostraca > Decapoda > Lithodidae > Lithodes > Lithodes maja. The sequence goes on along the minus strand of JBAKBP010005801.1, from coordinate 59,019 downwards.
AGACGTTTAACGGTATCCAGGGGGGTCCGATTCGTGCTTCCCAAGATTGAATTAGGGAGGGGGCTGGGGGGGCATTCTGTTGGGAGGTGGGGGTAGATACCAATTGAGTGTTTTGTAAGGCGGCCAGGTTGGTGGGGGGGTCTTTTGGTACTGGCAAACGTGACAGGGCGTCTGCATTAGTATGGAGTTTGCCGGGACGATATTGTATGGTAAAGTCGTAGTCCTCTAGGGTCTCTCTCCAACGTACCAAAATGGCTGAGTTGGTTTCGCACCTACGCAGCCATTGTAAAGATTGATGGTCGGTAATTATTTCGAGTTTTGCGCCCAACACAAATGACCGGAAGTGGCTGAGTGCCCAAATGATCCCTAAGCACTCTCTCTTGGTGGCTGCGTAATTTTGTTGGGGTGGGGTGAGTGTGCAGCTGGCATACGCTATCACATGTTCCTTTCCATCTCTGATTTGAGATAATACGGCACCTATGGCGTACAGAGATACGTCGGTATAAAGACGGAAAGGTTTCTGGTAGTCAGGGAAAACGACGATAGGGGCTTGGATTAGCTTTTGCTTCAAAGTGTTAAACGCGAGGTCTCTTTCAGGTGTCCAGGCGAACGGGGTGTCTTTGTGGGTAAGTTGGTGGAGGGGTCTGGCTATGGTGGCAAAGTGGGGGACGAAACGTCTGTAGTACGTGGCTAAACCTAGAAACGAACGTATTCCTTTAACCGTGGTGGGTGGGGTTTGGTTTTGTATGGCTTGAAGTTTCTTTGGGTCTGGCGCAATACCATGTTCAGATATCACGTGTCCGAGAAAATCTACCTTATTCCGGGCAATCACGCACTTTGAGGGTTTTAATTTCAACCCGGCGGCTCGGATTCTTTGCAGGACTTGTCTCAACCTGAAGAGGTGTTCTTCCCAGGTTGGAGAGTACACAATAATATCGTCCAGATAGGCTAGGCAGGTTTCCCAGGTTAGGCCATGTAATACCGTTTCCATCAAACGGGAGAAAGTGGCGGGTCCGTTACAGAGGCCAAAAGGTAGGACGTTAAATTCATAGTGATGGCCACCACTAGTGGAAAATGCTGTTTTCTGTTGGTCCTCGGCCTTGATAGGCACTTGCCAATACCCTGCTTGCAAGTCGAGGGTAGTGAACCATTTGGATCCGTATAGGGAGTCAAGGGAATCGTCTATGCGGGGTAAGGGCGTAGCGTCTTTAATGGTTATGTCATTTAACCTCCTGTAATCGACGCAAAAACGAGTTGTCCCATCTTTCTTTTTGACTAAGACAACAGGGGAAGACCAGGGGCTAATGGACGGGGTGGCAATCCCGGCCTCTAACATTTCCTGGACTTGGCGTTCCTCTTCCTGACGTTGTATGGGGTTCTTTCTACGGGATGGTTGTCGTATGGGGGGGCCTGTGGTGTTAATGATGTGTTGTTCTACATCCGTCTGTCCGATTTCGGTGGGTTGTTGGGCAAAGACGTCACTGAATTCCAGCAGTAGGTTGTACATGCCGTTCTTTTGGTGGTCAGATAGTGTCTCAGGAAGAGGGGGCAATTGGAGGCTGGTAGGGGTGTCGTTACAATGTATGGGGAGGTCATCGAAAGTTTCGAGGTCTCCTATAATGAGACCTTTCGGTAAAAATGAAATGCTGGGTGTGAAGGGAATTCATGGTCTCCTGAAATATCCCCAGGCTACCTTTAGGATCAACTTTTCCTGGTACCTGGCGCGGGGTACGAACCTCTGAAGGGAATTTAACCCCCCTAAAAACCCACAGGTTTTGAGATGCCTTGGGTGGGGTTCGAACCCTGGTTAGTGACCCAACCATCACCACCAGGCCCGCGCGCTAACCCACTGTACTACCACGGACGTACTAAAAGTATAGCAACCTTAGTCCGATTTTTAAGAACCAGGTGATAGTCTCGTGGTGTTATCACGTGATGAGTTTATTGGACTTACCATCTCCGACTATTTTACGCTATACCTGACGTCAACTCGGGTTAGTATTATTGTGGGTGCGGGACATTTTCGAGGGCATTACATTCCAATGAAATGCTGGGTGTGAAGGGAATTCATGGTCTCCTGAAATATCCCCAGGCTACCTTTTAGGATCAACTTTTCCTGGTACCTGGCGCGGGGTACGAACCTCTGAAGGGAATTTAACCCCCCTAAAAACCCACAGGTTTTGAGATGCCTTGGGTGGGGTTCGAACCCTGGTTAGTGACCCAACCATCACCACCAGGCCCGCGCGCTAACCCACTGTACTACCACGGACGTACTAAAAGTATAGCAACCTTAGTCCGATTTTTAAGAACCAGGTGATAGTCTCGTGGTGTTATCACGTGATGAGTTTATTGGACTTACCATCTCCGACTATTTTACACTATACCTGACGTCAACTCGGGTTAGTATTATTGTGGGTGCGGGACATTTTCGAGGGCATTACATTACTAATGTAATGCCCTCGAAAATGTCCCGCACCCACAATAATACTAACCCGAGTTGACGTCAGGTATAGCGTAAAATAGTCGGAGATGGTAAGTCCAATAAACTCATCACGTGATAACACCACGAGACTATCACCTGGTTCTTAAAAATCGGACTAAGGTTGCTATACTTTTAGTACGTCCGTGGTAGTACAGTGGGTTAGCGCGCGGGCCTGGTGGTGATGGTTGGGTCACTAACCAGGGTTCGAACCCCACCCAAGGCATCTCAAAACCTGTGGGTTTTTAGGGGGGTTAAATTCCCTTCAGAGGTTCGTACCCCGCGCCAGGTACCAGGAAAAGTTGATCCTAAAGGTAGCCTGGGGATATTTCAGGAGACCATGAATTCCCTTCACACCCAGCATTTCATTGGTGGCAGCGGTGGGATCGTGACCAGGTAGCTACGTGGAGCACCCGTCACGCGAACCCTATACCAACAATATTGAGATTGCTGAGGTAATACAGCTACGATACCTTACGACCTTAAAATAGGCTAGGGACTAGCCTAGTTAAAGAAGGATGTAATGTAATGCCCTCGAAAATGTCCCGCACCCACAATAATACTAACCCGAGTTGACGTCAGGTATAGCGTAAAATAGTCGTAGATGGTAAGTCCAATAAACTCATCACGTGATAACACCACGAGACTATCACCTGGTTCTTAAAAATCGGACTAAGGTTGCTATACTTTTAGTACGTCCGTGGTAGTACAGTGGGTTAGCGCGCGGGCCTGGTGGTGATGGTTGGGTCACTAACCAGGGTTCGAACCCCACCCAAGGCATCTCAAAACCTGTGGGTTTTTAGGGGGGTTAAATTCCCTTCAGAGGTTCGTACCCCGCGCCAGGTACCAGGAAAAGTTGATCCTAAAGGTAGCCTGGGGATATTTCAGGAGACCATGAATTCCCTTCACACCCAGCATTTCAAATATACTGTGTTTTTCGTAAGCATGTGTAAAGGAATAATAAGATATAGCCTAATTTGACAACAAGAAACATGGTGATTGTTAGTAAGTTGAGTGTATAATCGAAGATTAGGCCTACATACAATTTATAAATAAATATATGAACCAAAAATTTCGGTAATATTTTTTTTTCGTGAACTGTAATGGTCAAATCGATAGCTATATTTCATAGATAACCTATGTACTTAACCTTGTGAGAAAGTTGAGTGGTATCAAATAAAATAATATTTGTAGAGTAGGCTAAACTTCTAAAGTGCTAAATATTTAGGCCTTGAAATTTGTAGGACTATGTTTTGGTCTCATATTTTTTTCTCAAACTGTAGGGGGCCTAACATAGCCTATACAATGTTTATGGTCTTACTAAACCTTAGCTTTATCGTGAAAAAGATGCATAGTCGTTTAATATTAGTCAATTAAGTATGGGTGCAATACATCAGCTAAAATAGAGCATAGCGAGGCAACATTAATGGTGTAGAGTGTAGGCTACCTTGGTTAGGCTATGAGCACTAGGACTCATTCTTTCAAATTTAGACTCTGGATAACTTTTATTTATGCTACCATACGCCTTCCATATAGGCTATAGGCTATGGTGGCTGTACATATCAAGCCCAGGAACTGTGAAATAAGAAGGAACACAGTTGTGAGAATTGAATACTCGTTTGTAGGTTAATCTAAGCTAGCCCTTTGGCTGGTTCAGGGTCAGGTGCAAACGTTGGTAAGCTTTCTAACAAGTTACTGGGGTTCTCAAGAAGAGGCCCCCAGTATTGAGATTTGAGGTAATGCATAGCTTGATTAGGCCTACCAATGACGCCTATTTTAACTCCCTAACGCCAGTGGTGGGGTTGAAATAATATTTTAATGTTATCACGTTTCATGTACATTATTATTTTTTATTATTTTATCAGTATTATATTTTATATTCTTATTTCAGACATGCCTAATGAACGACAAAGAGAAAGAGTTCATCAAAGTGGTATATGTTTTACAGTATTGTACCATCCATTGTACATGTATTCCTAATCCATTAGATAACGGTGATATAATAATTAATTGTATATTAAATTATTACCAGTACCCCACTATTGAGTCATGGATATCGTCAAAACGCACCTAGGTAGCATTATTATTCTAAAATTTTCTCGGGGGGGCTTACAGCGCCCCCCCGAACCCCCCAGCTGATTAGGCTCGCTTCGCTCGCCACCCCCACCCCCTTCTATAATAAGCAAACCATGGAGGGGGCCCCTCCAGGCACCAAGCCCCCTGGGCCTCCAAATCTTTAGCTACGCCCCTGTACCCTTAGGTCACATGTAATCTCTTACACACAAACACATAGCCTATGTACACGCACACATACACACACAGTGGCTATATTATTTAATACATGAGTGTATAATAGGCTATCTAGTCTAATATGACAAATTAGGAGCGAAGTCCCCTGACAAGACGGCGCCAACTTACATAGATACACTGGCCACACAGACCTTACAGACCTTACGATCCAAACGAGGTGGTCAGGACTTAAGTATAGTAGAGATGGCATATCCGATAGAAAAGGAAAGGATAGAAAAGAAGGAGAGATAGAGAGAGAGAATTGCATATTTACCAATATATGGCATGAGGTGGTCATTAGAATAATACATGGAGTGGTCATTAAGGGGGCATATGGGTCGTTTTTCTGGTCACCCTTCCTCGTGTTTAGCCCCATTCATTTTCAGGTTTTATGACGTTCGGCTCATTTGTATGGTGATTTTAATACCTTTCGCCCCATTTTGTTGTCAATATTAAGACTTTTCGTGTTATTTAGGTGTCAATTTTGTCCTGGCAAGCGATAGCGAGCCTGTTATTCAAGGGGAACCCGCCTTTGTCCGGAATATTTTTCTTTCGAAAAGTGTACAAATTTATCTTGGAGGGTCTTGGGGGTGTATTTTTAAGCTTGATGGAGATCTAGGGAGGAACTTTATTTTTGTTTTTAAATATGTATAAATGATCAAATATACATGCCCATCCCCTCTTAAGAAAAACTTGTTATAAAATGCGGGTAAGAGGTTTCCATTGGTTTTCAATAGTGTTTTAACCCCTTCTGTACCGGTGTCGTATTTTGTATTATAACTTTTAACTATTAGATGGTTTTATTCAGCTTAGGAAGGACGTCGATAATATTCAAGGACACTACATCCGCCTTATTATTAACAATTTATTACGGAAAATAGGCACCAACAGATTCGCCATATTTTTCTCCATATAGTCCGCATGGAGGATTTTCGTTATTGACAAATTGAAAAAATACCCTTTTCACAGAAAAATACACCAAAAATCTGTCAAAGATGTCTAATAGGCAATAGCGGGGGTGTGGGGGCGGCAGCCCCCACCCATAATACTAGGATAGGTTAGGTAAGGTTGTTAGGTTAGGCTAATGTCCTTTCAAAGGGGTATAGGCTAGTAAACACTAGGATAGCTTATACCCGGTCAGAGGTAAGAAGAAGAGTCCTGAGTCTCCTTGAATGCTACCAGGACGTCCACCCATTAAAAGGCTACATACTATGTCAATTAATCCTTTTAGCTATCATACATCGTTTCATAAAAATCGTTTAACCCATACAGTACCGGTGACGTCCTTTTCATTATATTGTGGCAACTATTAGACGACTTTATTCGTATTAGGAAGAACCTCTGGCAATAATAAGGCTTCAAACTATCTCAACCAACCCTTTTAACTATCTCAACCAACCCTTTTAACTATCTCAACCAACCCTTTTAACTATCTCAACCAACCCTTTTAACTATCTCAACCAACCCTTTTAACTACCACAGATTCTTCCTAAGTTGCACAATATCGTCTAAATATTGCTACCATGAAATATAGCACACTTCGCTGGTACTCAGAGGGTTGCACGTAGCTGATATCATATAAACAAGACGGGAAAACCATCAATGTTCTATTATGCTAGTTTTGCTCATGTGAACATTTGCGCAACAGGAAAAGCTTAACCCCTTCACCACCATGACGTCACCTTCGTTCTAACTTTATCCGGCAAGGAAAACAAATATTTTAGTTTTCTTGTAAATATAGCCTACATTACTCTGAAATAATTAATAGGCCTAATGCTAACGGGAACCTGGTCGTTTTCGAATTAAATACAATGCACACGATATTGATAGCAAACTGTAATGTATGGTTGTCATTAATTTTGTCAACCCGCAGACCACAAGCGTTCCAACCTCACCTCAACATCCGGGACCTTGCGCGGGAAAGGAGTCAGGTCCACCCGATCATCGTTATTAATATATCAGTCATAACCTCGGGAAAAAAGGTTATTAAGTCATAATGCCGACGTATCCATTGAAGACAAAATGCCGATGCTGGTGGGGAGTCAAAATACCGGCGTCGGCAGTTTGTCACGCCGGCATATTAACCAGGCACCCTGTCCCTCTGACAAGACAAGGTGCCGCATCATCTGACTCGCAGATCAGGAATCTCATCTCATGTAGTTTACAGTTAAGAATATAGGACCAAGTCTAACTTTCCCCAAAAATCACAATACCGTAAGAACAGTGGTAGTGCAGGCCTAGTTAGCTGTTTACCTTATGTTAGCAGTGGCACTAAGCTTTGCACGTCCTCTCATCCACATAAACGGATAATAATATAGGCGCGAACACTGACACACCCGACCACGAGAACCAACAACGGAGAATGGTTGTGGTGGTGGTGGCTACCGTGGCTGGTGGGCGGGGCTGAATGTGTGACGTCACCAGGTTTCCACAAGGGACTTTTTCTTTAGATAATTTCCGGAAATTGTTCACATACAACACAACCTAATATATACATCCCACCAGCCAGCCAGGGGGAATATCAAATATGGCATACAACAACACCGATAGGGAATACACACTCTAGTACAAAATAATCTAGGCACACATACCGAAAAATATTTGGTTGTTTTTACGGAAGTTACGGGCCGGTACTGTAAATAAGAAAAATTTCCGGAATCATTTATTCTATAGGGTTCTATTAGGGTTTTCTATATGATTTATCTATCTAAGATCGGATTTTCAGGAACGTAACCCAATCGTAAATCGAGGGAGACCTGTCTATGTTATGTAACATATCGTAAGTTTTACATAATTCAATGATCCACCTTCATAAATATTAACCCATTGAGTACCAGCGACGTGGGTTATATATTAGTCAAGCTACATTTTGACGATATTATGCAGCTTAGGAAGTGTCTGTGGTAGTTAAAAGGCTTGGTTGAGATAGTTTGAAGCCTGTTTATTGCTAGAGGTCCTTCCTAAGCTGAATAAAATCGTCTAATAATGTCCAGAATATGATGAAAAGGACGTCCCTGGTACTGAACGGGTTAATAACCTTTCGTGGCCTTAAGTTTTCGAACCTACTGTATACCGAACTGAATACCTAGTAGTAGGGGAGGTGTGGTGGAGTGGTCATGCCACTGGATTGGTAATCCAATGGACCCGGGTTCAAATCCCGATATGTCAATGGGAAGATATTATTGGGATTGAATTTGTGCTGTAGCCTACCTAGTATCAGTGCATTACCGCAAAGCCCACCGAAATGCCAAAAAAATACCCTCATTGTTCCCTGATTAAATAACACTATATGAATATTCCCATTATTCCCATATTCAAAATATGTTACAGGGGAACAATGCCTAGTGAGTTCACTGCTCAATAGGTGGCGTTCTGAGAGTGAGGGTCTGAGTCTGGAGGGTAAGACGGTGAAGCACTTGAGCGAAGCAACCAGTCGCTTCAGAGATGGAGCTGCTTCGAGCCATGATGGATGCTTCACATGTCTCACTCCCCAGACTGGAACAAGACCTCACGGGCTTCACCGTGTTGAGCGGTGGAATGTACAGGCTCTCAGCCTATGCCCGAGAGGGAGTAGTTGGAATATAGAAAAAAAAAAAACACACACACACACACACGCACAAATAAACACAGGCGCACATACAACCGATCCCTACTACTATTTACACACGCACACGGGCGCACACGGGCACACACTACAGTTTTATATTTATCTCTATTTTCATTTACTGGTACTTTCATTTTTCCTATTAAATTGACTTTACCTATCATATTTCTGACAGTCATTTACCCACAACCTTTCTACTAATTCTAGTTAATACCTATTTTACTACCACCCCTTTAATAGCTACTTTATTATGTATAAGGTAGAATACTTCAGTCTCACCTTTATCATCAACATATTTTATCTGTTTTCTATCTGCACAGAGTTACGTTTTCCTATGTATTTCCCCTTTTCAGTATTATTACACCATTAAATGTGCCTTATATTATCTTATACTTTCTTCGTAGCGCAATGGATAAATGCACTGAATTTCGGTGTGAGCATCCTAGGTTCGAATCCCTGGACTGCCACATGTATTTGTTGATTTCATTAATTCAGTTTAGGAGTTGTTGTTGTTCCCTAAGCTGCCTGGCCGAACAGCCCCGAGTCCCTGAGGAAGGCCATGGCCACGATCGGGCTTTCCCACAGAGCTCTCATTGAGTGTAGATTGTGTTGTTGGCGTAAGTGGTTGTGTGAAATGCAGTCTTCTATGATGTGTTTAATGGTATGGGGTGCTGCGTTACATCCCGGGCAGGCGTCGACAACGGAGTCATCCAGTCTCTACAGTTTAGGAGTAAACTCGGTTGGTGGAGGGAACATAATAATTATCGTTTCCTGCGGGGGTATGTGACCCCCATCGAAAATATCCTTAAATTGCAGCCCCCTCGGGTTAAAGGGAATACTCTCCTTCAGCTAGTCATCAATAAACACAGTCTTGCGATTGTGGATTAGAGTTGATTTAGGAGTTGCTTACTAAGGTATAATATTTCTGGTTGGCTGAGTTAAATAGTGACATCAGAGTTTAAAGTGTGTGTGTGTGTGTGTGTGTGTTACTGTGTGTGTGTGTGTGTGTGTGTGTGTTACTGCGTGTGTGTGTGTGCGCCAATTTACTCTTAAAACATAATGTGCCCACAATCTTGCCATTATTATGAGCCGCTTTTGTTTTCAACGGCGGCTGGTGCATTAATAAACCAGTATTAAGGGGCGTGACTTGCCTTTTCTCTCTTTCTCTGGCTTGTATCTATTTGGCCCCATTCAGCCAACTTTTTAAGACGTCTATCCCCATCCAGGTGCCAATTTTTTACTGGTGAGCGGTAGCGAGCCAACATATGTTTTAAGATGTTTTTGACAGCAGGCTAAATTTGTACATTTTTCGATAGAAAAATGTCTCCGGCGAAGCCGGATTTCTTCATATAATGCTGGCTCGCTATCGCTCGCCAGGAAGAAATGAACACCTAGATGGGGATAAACGTCTTAAAATAGTTGGCTGAATGGGCCGAATGGATACAAGCCAGAGAAAGAGAGAAAAGGAGATAAAAAAAAAAAAAACAGGTCACCCACCTTAATCTATCTATCTATCTATTGCCTGACGCCGTGATCCCCGAAGGGGTGGCCACGAACGAACCGCCCCATGCACCTCTGTCCCCAGTCAGTCGACGCCTCCCCCAACCAGCACCGCCTTCATTCATGTAGTTCCTCACTCCATCCTTCCACCTCATATTCGGTCTACCTCTCCCGCTCTGTCCCTCCACCTCGCTCTCGTACACCCTCTTAGTCATTCTCTCGCTTTCCATACGTTCCATATGGCCGAACCATCTCAAGTTGTTCCTTTTCACACTTTCCAGCACATCTACCTCCACACCACACCTCCTTCTTACTTCCTCATTAGTCTGTCTATCCCTCCATGTAATTCCGCACGCACTCCTTAACCCTCTCCGACATATGACGCAATTTTGAGCCTATTGGGGATACTTTAAAGTCTTTGTTACCATCAGGGGTATTTAGAAACCTTTAGTTTAGTTACTTCAACCTATGCAGCTGTCTTTGAGTAAGTTGTGGGCAGAAAACGAATTTTGGAGAGGTAATTATAAGAGTGAGAGAACTCTATTTCTTATTGCTAATCTGGCAACCTCTGCGTCATATGAGTCTGAAGGAGTTAAGTAATTCATTTCCACTGCTCTCACTCTTGGTCTGAGTCTCTCAACCAACGTCCATGCTTCGCTTCCGTAAGTCAGTGTCGGGATTACCACACTGTCATGCAAGGACTTCTTCACTTCCATACTGACCACCCTATTTCTTGTTACTGCTTTTAGCGTTCCTACAACCCTCTTCCCCTGTTGTACCCTCTCCCGCACCTCTTCATCCATAGTCCCATCTTTACTCAACACACTGCCCAGATACTTAAAAGAGTTGACGATCTCCATAGCCTGACCGTTCAGCTTCACCTCACACTCTGTGACTTCACCCCTTTCGAAGACCATAACCTTGCTCTTCCCCGTATTTACCTTAAAATTCCGTTTTTCCGCACACTGTTCCAAACTCATTTACCAGACCCTGCAACTCCCATTCATTATCACTCATCAGAACTGTATCATCCGCAAACAGCAGTATAGGTAGCTTCCACTCAATTCCCTCCCTTTTCAGCAATACACCAACATCCACTGCTCTTGATAGTATTTCTTTCATAACTCCATCCATATATACAGTAAACAACCACGGGGACATCACACACCCCTGTTTCAAACCAACATTCAGGTCAAAGAACTCGCTCTGCTCACTCTCCACACATACTGCCGCCTTTGCACCCTCATACATTAATCCTATGGTTATATTTGCATAATTATATGTATGGTGATAATTGACAGTGGAACATTTACTCCATATCCAGTCTAAGGTAAACGAAATCATAACATTGTCTATGCTTTACAGAAACAGTTAAGCTAAAACATAACACACTAGCTCATCTTTCACTATTATTTGTAACTAGAACATTTATTGGAAAGTAGCAATATTTTACATAAGCAGATACATTATAATTAAGTGAAGGTGAGAGAGAATGTGGCTTTATATGTCTTATGATAATGAACGGTTTATGAAAACACGGGGAATTAAAATATCCCATTAGTATTATCTTGGAATACAATACTTCCCCCGCTCTCGCTCTCTCTCTCTCTCTCTCTCTCTGTCTCTCTCTCTCCTAACCGATGACCGAAATTTTCTCGCATACTAATTAACTCAGTCACACACACAGTCGAAGGAATGTGTGAGTGTGTGTGCATGTTCTGTATGTATATCCTCACTTGTATGTGTGTGTGTAGTTGTTTGTGCTCAGTTTATTCTTCATTATATCTGTATTTCAATAGTCCATATGGTGCACCAAATTAAAACGATCAAAACGCCAACAAAAATGTCTCGCTAATTGTGTAATTACTGGTACTATTTATGGATCTGTTTTTCACTACAGGTTTAAGGACGTAAATTATCAGACAGCTAATTACTTTCCTGAAATCCAATACGCAATCTACTTAAGCTAATAATACCCTAGTGTGTGTGTGTGTGGGTGGTTAGAGAGAGAGAGAGAGAGCGAGACTGACCTACATGCCGTATAAAGGCTTTCACAAACCAAACAAACCAATTACCATCATGTGAAGGAAGTATGAGAGAGAGAGAGAGAGAGAGAGAGAGAGAGATGTGGGCATATCGTTTGGGTATTATCTTCATATTTACCGGTACCACATTTCAACATACGGTCTCAACAAACATCATATTATATACTGCAAGTGCAAGCTAATGCAGATTTTACGTGCATATTTCAGAATGTGACATATAACTCTTTCTGGGTCATATCTACTGTACCGGTATATGTTTACACATCATATAGTTTACGTTAATAACTTGCTGCCTTATATCTGATACGCCGGGCTAAGTTAGAGCCTATGCTTTATTATGTGGTATATGTTTACACATCATATAGTTTACGTTAATAACTTGCTGCCTTATATCTGATACGCCGGGCTAAGTTAGAGCCTATGCTTTATTATGTGGTATATGTTTACACATCTATAGTTTACGTTAATAACTTGCTGCCTTATATCTGATACGCCGGGCTAAGTTAGAGCCTATGCTTTATTATGTGGTATATGTTTACACATCATATAGTTTACGTTAATAACTTGCTGCCTTATATCTGATACGCCGGGCTAAGTTAGAGCCTATGCTTTATTATGTGGTATATGTTTACACATCATATAGTTTACGTTAATAACTTGCTGCCTTATATCTGATACGCCGGGCTAAGTTAGAGCCTATGCTTTATTATGTGGTATATGTTTACACATCATATAGTTTACGTTAATAACTTGCTGCCTTATATCTGATACGCCGGGCTAAGTTAGAGCCTATGCTTTATTATGTGGTATATGTTTACACATCATATAGTTTACGTTAATAACTTGCTGCCTTATATCTGATACGCCGGGCTAAGTTAGAGCCTATGCTTTATTATGTGGTATATGTTTACACATCATATAGTTTACGTTAATAACTTGCTGCCTTATATCTGATACGCCGGGCTAAGTTAGAGCCTATGCTTTATTATGTGGTATATGTTTACACATCATATAGTTTACGTTAATAACTTGCTGCCTTATATCTGATACGCCGGGCTAAGTTAGAGCCTATGCTTTATTATGTGGTATATAATTTATAATATGATTTCATTCAGCTTATGGAACAAATAGGGTTTATGGGAATCATAAGGTCTATAATTTCCTTTTGGTCATTTTGAGTTGACTACAATTGTCAAGTAATAGCGGAACAAATGGTAGAAAGGCATCATCTTGCACAAAGGATTAAATCTGATTTGGAACAGCATCATGAGGTAATTAAATAAACTTACCCACCAGCAGTAAATTATACCATTCCTGGTCTCCAATGAGTGAGAGTCTGTCCCCTTCCTTCAATTGTTGCTGCTCTCTCTCTCTCTCTCTCTCTCTCTCTCTCTCTCTCACTCACCAGCAGTAAATGATAGGTTGGTGGTCCCCCAATGAGTGAGAGTCTGTCCCCTTCCTTCAATTGTTGCTACTCTCTCTCTCTCTCTCTCACCAGCAGTAAATGATAGGTTGGTGGTCCCCCAATGAGTGAGAGTCTGTCCCCTTCCTTCAATTGTTGCTGCTCTCTCTCTCTCTCTCTCTCTCTCTCTCTCTCTCTCTCTCTCTCTCTCTCTCTCTCTCTCTCTCTCTCACCAGCAGTAAATGATAGGTTGGTGGTCCCCCAATGAGTGAGAGTCTGTCCCCTTCCTTCAATTGTTGCTACTCTCTCTCTCTCTCTCTCTCTCTCTCTCTCTCACCAGCAGTAAATGATAGGTTGGTGGTCCCCCAATGAGTGAGAGTCTGTCCCCTTCCTTCAATTGTTGCTACTCTCTCTCTCTCTCTCCTCTCACCAGCAGTAAATGATAGGTTGGTGGTCCCCCAATGAGTGAGAGTCTGTCCCCTTCCTTCAATTGTTGCTACTCTCTCTCTCTCTCTCTCTCTCTCTCTCTCTCTCTCTCTCTCTCTCTCTCTCTCTCTCTCTCTCTCTCTCTCTCTCTCACCAGCAGTAAATGATAGGTTGGTGGTCCCCCAATGAGTGAGAGTCTGTCCCCTTCCTTCAATTGTTGCTACTCTCTCTCTCTCTCTCTCTCTCTCTCTCTCTCTCTCTCTCTCTCTCTCTCTCTCTCTCTCTCTCACCAGCAGTAAATGATAGGTTGGTGGTCCCCCAATGAGTGAGAGTCTGTCCCCTTCCTTCAATTGTTGCTACTCTCTCTCTCTCTCTCTCTCACCAGCAGTAAATGATAGGTTGGTGGTCCCCCAATGAGTGAGAGTCTGTCCCCTTCCTTCAATTGTTGCTACTCTCTCTCTCTCTCTCTCTCTCTCTCTCTCTCTCTCTCACCAGCAGTAAATGATAGGTTGGTGGTCCCCCAATGAGTGAGAGTCTGTCCCCTTCCTTCAATTGTTGCTACTCTCTCTCTCTCTCTCTCACCAGCAGTAAATGATAGGTTGGTGGTCCCCCAATGAGTGAGAGTCTGTCCCCTTCCTTCAATTGTTGCTACTCTCTCTCTCTCTCTCTCACCAGCAGTAAATGATAGGTTGGTGGTCCCCCAATGAGTGAGAGTCTGTCCCCTTCCTTCAATTGTTGCTACTCTCTCTCTCTCTCTCTCACCAGCAGTAAATGATAGGTTGGTGGTCCCCCAATGAGTGAGAGTCTGTCCCCTTCCTTCAATTGTTGCTACTCTCTCTCTCTCTCTCTCTCTCTCTCTCTCTCTCTCTCTCTCTCACCAGCAGTAAATGATAGGTTGGTGGTCCCCCAATGAGTGAGAGTCTGTCTCCTTCCTTCAATTGTTGCTGCTCTCTCTCTCTCTCTCTCTCTCTCTCTCTCTCTCTCTCTCTCACCAGCAGTAAATGATAGGTTGGTGGTCCCCCAATGAGTGAGAGTCTGTCTCCTTCCTTCAATTGTTGCTACTCTCTCTCTCTCTCACCAGCAGTAAATGATAGGTTGGTGGTCCCCCAATGAGTGAGAGTCTGTCTCCTTCCTTCAATTGTTGCTACTCTCTCTCTCTCTCTCTCTCTCTCACCAGCAGTAAATGATAGGTTGGTGGTCCCCCAATGAGTGAGAGTCTGTCCCCTTCCTTCAATTGTTGCTGCTCTCTCTCTCTCTCTCTCTCTCTCTCTCTCACCAGCAGTAAATGATAGGTTGGTGGTCCCCCAATGAGTGAGAGTCTGTCCCCTTCCTTCAATTGTTGCTACTCTCTCTCTCTCTCTCTCTCTCTCTCTCTCTCTCTCTCTCTCTCACCAGCAGTAAATGATAGGTTGGTGGTCCCCCAATGAGTGAGAGTCTGTCCCCTTCCTTCAATTGTTGCTACTCTCTCTCTCTCTCTCTCACCAGCAGTAAATGATAGGTTGGTGGTCCCCAATGAGTGAGAGTCTGTCCCCTTCCTTCAATTGTTGCTGCTCTCTCTCTCTCTCTCTCTCTCTCTCTCTCTCTCTCTCTCTCTCTCTCTCTCTCTCTCTCTCTCTCTCTCTCTCTCTCCAATTCTCTTTCTAATTTACATCAACGACATAGATGAGGGTCTCACCTGCACAATCTCAAAATTTGCTGACGATACAAAAATTGCAAATAGCGTACTCTCAAAAGAACAAGTTGACGATATGCAACACAATCTAGATAAATTGTCATGTTGGGCCCAAATTTGGCAAATGAGTTTCAATGCGGATAAATGTAAAGTACTACATGTCGGATACCTAAATGAGAAAGCAAACTATTCGATGAATGGCACTCAGCTTAAGAATGTAAACAGAGAAACTGATCTGGGAGTAACAATATCGAGTAACCTAAAACCGAGTCAACAATGTTCAGAAGTTGTTAAGAAGGCAAACAAAATAATTGGCTTTATAGGCAGGTCATTTGAGCATAAATCCAAAGAAGTTATCCTAACCCTTTACAATTCCTTAGTCCGCCCTCTTCTGGAATACTGCGTTCAATCCTGGTGCCCTTATTACCAAAAAGATATAAACAAGCTAGAACGAGTTCAACGTAGAGTTACCAAAATGATACCTAGCCTAAAGAACAAACCATACGAAGAGCGTCTTAGAGAATTAAATCTATTTCCTTTAACCCAGCGCAGATTAAGAGGCGACTTAATTCAAGTGTTCAAAATCATCAAAGGCATCGACAATATGAACTGTAGTAAGTACTTCACTATCGACCAATCTAATTACACCCGGGGAAACGGTTGCAAAATTATTGGTAAATCTTTTAACTCGCACGAATCTAAGAATTTCTTCTTCAATCGAGTTGTCAACTTGTGGAATGGGCTTCCCCGAGACGTTATAGACTGCAGCACCGTTGATTCATTTAAATTCCGCCTAGACAAATATCTCGCATCAAACCCACGACTGACTGCGTTTGTAAATGAATAACTTTATCCTCCCCTCAGTTACTAACCCATATGTCCCCTACTAACTTCCTAGTCCTGCCACGTTAGTGGCAGGGCAGTAGTTCCCTTTCCAATGTTCCCTTACCCACTCTAAACCACTGTTTGGACACTTGATCCTCAGTGTTTTGGAGGACAAGCAGCCTAGAAGGGTCACTAGATCTGTTGTTGCTTGATTTCCTTTGTACTCCTTTGTACTCTCTCTCTCTCTCTCTCTCTCTCTCTCTCTCACCAGCAGTAAATGATAGGTTGGTGGTCCCCCAATGAGTGAGGGTCTGTCCCCTTCCTTCAATTGTTGCAGGTCTCTCTCTCTCTCTCTCTCTCTCTCTCTCTCTCTCACCAGCAGTAAATGATAGGTTGGTGGTCCCCCAATGAGTGAGGGTCTGTCCCCTTCCTTCAATTGTTGCAGGTCCCCCTCTTGTTAATAAACTTCTGCCCCTTATACCAATCAGTTCTTGCATGTACAGTTACCTCCTTTATTATGTGTCTCTATTTAATCTCTCTCTCTCTCTCTCTCTCTCATTCCTTAAACATACCTTTATTAAACGTTATGTAATATGTGCAGTCACTTAACTTGACTTTCATTAGATCCAGGTCCACAAGGTCTATTTCTATGAATAGAGGGTGTTTTTCTTCACAAATGCCTGTACATATTTGTAGTGACACTCTCTAACGGTGTGTCCTACTTTCAAAATGTCATTAATAGTGTCCGATCTTGGTTTGATTAAAAGCTAAAGCTCTAACAATACGTATTGAATATATTGATATGGTCAGTAAGCGTGCATTACATATATCTATAATTTTTACTAGAAACAAATATCGAAGTAGACAGGACTTTTAAGCGTGACTGTACTGCCGCAAATAACACCATAGTCCCTCATGGCCAAACATATATGGGCCCGTTCTCTCTAATGACGCCAACAAGAAAACGGACTGCAACACAATAATTATGAACCAATTTCTGGGTTCATGTTTCGGACTTTCTGGCAGGGCTCTCATTTTAAGGTAATTACCTCAGATTAGTGTAATTTCACCTCATTTAAAGTAATTCTGAGGTAATGGAATTTTTGAGGTAATTCTGAAGTAATCCAAGCATCTACCAGGTAATTCTGACGAAATCCAAGGTAAAGCTTTAAATTGTGGTCATTAACAGCCATTTGTAATACCAAATAAGTAGACAAATATCAAATAGTTATTAAGCGGCTCGCTTGGTGTAGTGACTAGCGTCTCGGACTTCCACCCAGAAGGCCCGGGTTCGCGCCCACGCTCGGCGCATTAAAGATTTTTCACAAGCACTGAGTCGTTACCATCCCTCATGAGCAAAGGGATGGGGTAGTAGTACAGGACCCCAATGGAAATACGCCTAATCGGCCTTATTGAGCTATCCTTAGCTAGCTTAGCATGCGCTAGCTTTAAGAACTATTATTATTATTATTATTATAGAGTAGGCCTACTTTGATAACCTTGCCCGATCACTTCGCGTCTGTACATTGTGTGATCTTTGTCATTCAGTACCTGTATGATACATGGCTGGGCTGGCCGTTGATTTTCAAGGAGTTTACATCAATTCCTGTCCTCGTGCCGCCAGTCAGAGTCTCAGTCTGACTGGCGACACGCGGACATGAGCTAGTTAGACAGTTAGGAGGACGAGGAAAGCAGCAACAGAGTTGCCTTCATTTTTGCTTACTATTCATTCAAGGGGTGTGTACACTACATATATATATTTTGTCTCATGTTTCAGATACTAATAGTTTACTGTTAGTTCTAGGGAATTTCAAGAATCATTGTCAAGGTTTCTGCGTCGAGATTATACGGCCATAGTAAACCTCACTTACGTGAGACCTCACTGTAGCCTATATCTTCATAAACGAAATAAGCGGAAACATACAGTGATCTTTCTAAAATTGAATGGGATTTAATCCTTTACCACAAACCTGGGTCTTCTCCTGGGTGACCTGGATGTGTGAGAGTTTGTGTTTTTTATCTGCGTTTATTTTTTGTTGTATGTTGTTTTTGTGTTTTCCCTGTTCTTGCTCTGTCTTGAGTCGGCTACCCCCAAAATGGGGATTGGGCCTGAGCATATAGATAGATAGATAGATAGATAGATAGATAGATAGATAGAATAGACCACAAACTAGATATCTATTATTTCATCTTCGTTCGATTTTAGGGTTTGCCGGTTTGGTAGTACGGTACCCTCCTCATTTTGCTTATTTTGTTGTAAGTACGGGGGATACAGTTGTTGTAAGTACGGGGGATACAGTTGTTGTAAGTACGGGGGATACAGTTGTTGTAAGTACGGGGGATACAGTTGTTGTAAGTACGGGGGATACAGTTGTAGTAAGTACGGGGGATACAGTTGTTGTAAGTACGGGGGATACAGTTGTAAGTACGGGGGATACAGTTGTTGTAAGTACGGGGGATACAGTTGTTGTTAGTACGGGGGATACAGTTGTTGTAAGTACGGGGGATACAGTTGTTGTAAGTACGGGGGATACAGTTGTTGTAAGTACGGGGGATACAGTTGTTGTAAGTACGGGGGATACAGTTGTTGTAAGTACGGGGGATACAGTTGCACAGCCCAGCCAAACACTGATGCAACTAGCAGAAACTTGCTCAATTGTATATACTATAAGTAATCTGTGTAGTAATATTACTAAGAACACAATTTAATATCTCATATATGTACATTATGTACCAATTCCTAAATTATTCACAATATGTCCATTACTATGTTTGAATCTCCCATATAGGACTACTTAAATGTTATTCCCATTTTCAGAAGGTATTTTCCTTGAACTTAAATTATATTTTCAAAGTTTCGTTATTTTGAGGATTGTATTTGAAACTGCAAATATATAGTATAACTACTGAAAATTGCATTGTAAAATTAAACAGCCAATAAACTTATTTGTCACCTTACTGGTAGCTTACTATAGGGTAAAACAGATTAATAACACTTACATACTAATATGTAGTTAGTTATAGGAAAAAATTACATATAATGTACTATTTAGACGAGGTAATTCTGGAGTAATTTCAATTGAAATCTGAGGGTTAATCTTACGATTTAAGGTAATTTTCCACATTCCGAGGTAATTCCAATATTCCATTCTGAGAGACTGAGAGCCCTGCTTGGAAGTTGGACGTGACAGACGTCAGTGTGCATCAAGCAGTGGAGGTGGGAGGTTCGCAGCCGCTATGGGTACTGCCATGACTTTTATGTGTGTGGGTAACTTCACGACCTTATTTTATAAATCTTTACTCTACGTTAAAGATATAGCCTATATATGTAAACTGTGCTCTGTGATCTCGTCTGCGCTATCAATATACGTGACATGATGGAAAGTTACAGGAAGTTTGGTGAAGCAACCCTCGATGGCCGATGCCGGCATGAAAAGAAACATACAATTCAGAGTGAAAACATTGTGCTCCCAGAAACAAGTGTAGAAATAAGTGAGCGCGAGTAATTTGGCAAGTGATACGCGATTGTGAGTAATATACCACACTAATATATGTTAATAGCCTAGGCCCTAGTTAGCCTATATTTGGTTAGTAATTCATGACTTAGCAAATCGAAAACCACACTTAGAAATAATTATACCGGTAACTAGTATATATTTAGTTTATTTGCTACTAGGCTATCAATGTGAAATATTGAAGTTGACATAGGCTATAAATTGTGTAAAACTGAACATTATTTTGTGAATTCTCTAAATTCATGTTTTGGCTTGATCAGTGTCAAAAATCTTCGTACGAAAATCGGCATCAGAAGTTTTCCTCAGAACCTCAGCGTGGAAGAAAGTGTACTAGGTAGGCTATACTCTTATGTTTTTCCAGTTGATTGTAAATTGAATCTCTTATTAGGCTAGCTGATTTCTCGATACTTAGCCTAATGGAAATATATGAAACTACTATGGCTGTGTGTCATATTAATGGAAAGTTTTCATAATTAACAGCATAGCCTATTTCGCTACAAAATTTACCTTATAGTTGAGTAACAAAGATAGAAACATGAAAACCCCATGAAAATTTAGGCTCAGCTGGAAAAAAATAGACTTAGGCTATATATAGGCTAGTGTGTTTTCAATTGTTTCTCCACCTACAGAGTATTGTACCTACACTTGTATTGAAGAGGTATAATCGTGGAAGAAAGTGTACCGGTACTAGAGTGTTTAAAGTGTCCCTCCACATATTGAAGAGGTATATATGAAGAAATGTGTTTCAAGTGCTCCTCCACATATTGCAGAGGTAGCCTATAGCCTATTCTTGAAATAAAGTGTACGAACGTGTTTTCAAGTGTCCCTCTACATAGCCTATTGAAGAGGTATGTTCGTGTTTTCAAGTGCTTCTCTACCCATTGAAGCGGTAATGGTATTACTGGATTTAACTGAGTATCGGCCACCCTACTTTTGGATTTACCGTACTGATGGAAGGATCGTATGACGGTATGGATTATCTGCTCCGAGGAAAACAGTAACTACAAATCTAAGGTAATTTATTCGACTCCTGGTAGTTTCTAGGTCACATATTACCTTTATCATAATATTTAGGCTACCCCAAAATTCTGAATCTAGGTTATTTATAGGCCTACAGTAATTATTATTATTATTAGTAGTAGGCCTACTAGTATTTGTGTTATTGAGACTGATATTGTTAAGTACCTTGATCGTACGGCATATATTATTATCTGAAGAATATATATATATATATATATATATATATATATATTGGGAATATATCACAAATACACGTGAGCCACTAAATGTTTCTAATCTCTCAGTGGGGATCGAACCGTCGAACGATCGACGGTTCGATCCCCACTGAGAGATTAGAAACATATATATATATCAAGTATATGTTACAAATACTCTCAGCCGGGATCGAACCTCCGACATTCAGAAAGAGTGTCCAAGCTTTTAATTCACTCAATTCACTACACCACGCATTGGTGTCGTGGATTAAAAGCTTGGACACTCGTTCTGAATGTCGGAGGTTCGATTCCGGCTGGGAGTATATATATATAGGCCTATATACATTATAGCCTAGCCTATATATATATATATTATATACCGTATTTACCGTATACATATAATCTAGTTTACGGTAAATGTGTATAGCCTAGGCCTAGTTACTTCGGGGAGGTTTTTAGTTGATTCCCTAGACTTCCATCAAGCTTAAAATTACTCCCCCTAGACCCCCTTTCAAGATAAATTTGGATAAATCTACAGTTAGGTCTATACTACCCCTATTTTGTCGCTATTCTGTTGGTACTAACGGGTTAATATTATTAGTAGTAGACTTAGTATGGTTTGATGATGCGCGGAAATGTATATTTGACTTGAAATAGATACATTGAAGTATTAACACCTTACGAGCGGCCTATGCGGTTTATTTATATGTACCGCCCAGCGGGGTGTTTTTAGCCAAAATAGGGCTGTTTACGTGATCATTTTCATGCCTAAATAAGACCCAGAACGTAAAACAAGTATCTATCCCTGAAAGGGCATAAACAGAGCTTTCGAATGACACCATAACGATCCTTTTATGATGGCTAGTTTTCTTGCAATAACCGTGCAACGCGAGTGCAAAAAGCATGTAATTAGGCACTTTCCCCATACAATTCCGTATATAGCGAGTGAGAGAGGGAGGGAGGAGGTGGGATTCGTGTCAGTAGGTTCGCCGCGGTGGTCGGGAGCAGTCATACGCTCGCTACTCTCCTGCCACCACTTGTCTCTCTCTCTCAGCCACATTACGTGCTGAAATTGCCACACGATATATGTTGAGCGCCGCCACATAGTCCAGCTTTATTTAACTCGACTTATGTTGCGCGCCGCTAATTAAGGGTTAAAAACCTTTGTGAACCCATAAACAGGGAACGTGAGCTGGGTTTAGACCGGTCGCGAGACAGGTTAGTTTTCGGTTAGGTTAGGTTAGGTTAGGTTAGGCTAATGTTAAAAATACTAAACTGCGACGGTCCTCTGTATTAAACAACACTGTATATCAAAGAAAGAAATAAAAAACAACAACACATTACCTGAAAAAATCGTATCTGGTTGGTGATGAATTTTTATCAAAATAAGTTTTTTTTCCAGTTTCCGCGTCTGCTGAACCATCCAAAAACACGCTAAAAGGCATGTTTTGAAGGGGTAGTGGGGGAGGGGTAGTATAACTGTAGATTTACCAACAATGCTATGTCATGTTAAATTTTCTTTTATTCCTTCTCATAATCATTAAAGTCTTCAAACAAAATTGCTCCGGTTTGACACCCATAATAATAATAATACGTTTGTGTGTGTAGGTAGGTAGGTACAAGGTTTATAGATATAACTATTGACCTTGGGTAGGTAGACGTAATACAGTTGCCGAAAAGTACTTGTGGTACTTAGTACTTACTCTACACAACACCTGTGATAGTGAACGGTGGCAAATGATTGAAATGAAACTCACTGACTGGATTGAATTTCAGGCCCACCATACGCCGCTAATCCCAAAACCTTTCGTTCCCATATATGAATAGTTCAAAATATAGTGTACAGTCGCGCTAATAAGTGATGTCTCGGCACCAAGTATGTTTTGATCAATAATTGGTATAAGCAATATCTAAGCTTCATTCCTTCATATCGAGTGAAACATATACGCATGTTCCTACACTTACCACCCTATTCAACATCTGACAGACATTACTACAGCACAGAGCAAGCCAAACGTAATGACAGCTGGGACATGACTTATTAGCGCGACCGTACCACCAACTACTGGCCGTGAGTGTACTGTTACAGGTAATTTGAGTGGCTTGTGTAAACGTAAGCCCTTTTGACGAACTGCGGCCGTACCGGTACCGTACTGGTAGCTATAGAGTATAGTCTACCGTACCGTATATCCATGTGTCCAGGCATTTTAGCTCGAACATTCCTTTCAACTCTAGGGGATGCACTCCACTCGTCACAAGCAGTTCTGCCTTTTGTCTCCCTCATCCACGTAGAAAACAAAATGTGTGCACATTTGACATACGGTAGCCTACACACAGTCAAACAAATATTTTCTTATTATTCTTGTTTCTATTTATATTTCTCCGATCTCTTTATTGCCCTCTCACACCCAATCGATCTTATTAATAATATTATTAGTAGGTTTAGGGATATTTCTTCGAGAGGCCGGTCTATATGATCTGTGCCCCATGAATATTCTTTCCTCTCACTTAAACAGTAGGCTACCATAGTGCGGTTGGGAGTATGACCATGATTAGACTAATATCCAGTATTCGAGAATGGATAATAAGTCGTAGGCGTGTGCATAAACCTTTAACCGTCCTGGTGGTGTAATGGTTAAGGTGGCAAAAATATGTGTGTGATAACCCGGGTTCGAATCCCGGTGGATCATATATACTTTAATTAATTTCATTGGGGGTGTGGTGGTGAGATTAATAAAAATAATATTACGGTAACTCTTCATCTACTAACCCCCCTCCCCCCCATTTATTTGTTTTATTTTTATTTGTTTACACTACCGGTACGCCTATTCAATCTCTCTAGAACATCTTCCATCTTTCCTCTTGTCTATTTTGTACTGGAGACACCCACTCTACTGTAGGCCCCTATCTACATTGATCTTTCACCACCAATACGGTCATAGGCCTTAAGGGTAGACCATAACTACCACCATCACATATATAACTGCCACTTTCACCACCACACATACTACTTTCAAGCCCCCCCCCCCCACGACCCCCACCACAACTGCCACCATCAAGACCATTACAACTACCACCTTCACTACCATAATTACTACCATCAACCCCCCCCCCCCCATCACTACCATAGCTGCCCAATCACAAACATAAATTACAACTACCACCTGCACTACCATAACCACTACCGGTACCGCAATTGACCACTTGCGAGTTTCAGGCTATAAGGAAGTTGGAGCTGTAAACATCGATAGTAAACAGAAATGCAATAATAATAAGAACATAAGAACATAAGAAAATGGGAGTCTGCAGAAAGCCGATTGGCCCAAGCAAGGCAGATCCCTGTCCCACACAACCCCAATTACAAAGCCCAATTATAGGCTCAACACTCTAATACCCTGAGGATCATCTTACCAAAACGGTTAGAGATTAACGCAGGATTACGGGGGTCTGCAGAGCGCTGATTGGCCCAACCCTGCTGATCCCCCTTCACACCCAACCCTTCTCGTCCATATGCTTATCCAATTTTATCTTAAAGCTCCCTATCGTTTTTAATCCCACTATAGCACCTGGTAGTCCATTCCACCCATCTACAACTCTGTTACCAAACCAATATTTGCCTATATCTTTTCTGAAACGAAATTTATCTAATTTGAAACCATTGGTACGAGTTCTTTCGCTATCACTGAGCTTTAGTACATTTGTCATGTTCCCTTTGTTAATCCCACTAACCCACTTGAACACCTCTATCATATCCCCTCTAACTCTGCGTCTCTCTAACGAATGTAAGCCTAATTTCTTCAACCTTTCTTTATACGGAAGATTTCTAATATTATGGATCATTTTTGTCATTCTACGTTGTACTCTCTCCAATGAATCTATGTCCATTCTGTAATAAGGACACCAAAATTGAACAGCCTATTTGAATAATGTAGGTTTCTGGTGGCTATGTTGATTTGGATTTTCTGTATTTATAAATCAACGAGGCTACAAGTGTACTTTAGCTGGTAATTCAGTTTAATATCGATGTTTACAGCTCCGACTTTCTTATAGCCTGAAACCCGGAAGTGGTCAATTCGTAGCGTAAAGGCCCCCCACCCCCCTCTACCACAACTGCCACCATCACGACCACAACTACTACAGTCACCCCCACCACCACCTCAACTACTACTACTGTCACTTCCCCACCCTCCACCACCACAACTACTACTACTGTCACCACCCCCACCCTCCACCACCACAACTACGGTACGGTACTACCGTCACCACCACAACTGCTACCTTAACCACCACCACCACCCTCTACTCCCCCCCCCCCCTTCCCTCTACCACTGCTACTACTATAGTCTATTCGCTGTAAGTAGGCGAGCAATCATGACCTCTAACCTCTGCAGCCTAAGTAAAAAACGACTAGAGTGATCGAGCTAATATTTCGACCATTTGAGAAGAGTCTGTCAAGGAATAGATGTGGTAATTTACAGCCAATTCGCTCTAGCCCTTTTTGAGTTACAGAGGATAGAGGTCATGATTTATCGCTTACTTACAGCGAATAGACTACCGTATACCTTAACCACCACCCCGCCCTCCACCAACACCACAACTTCTAGTCACTCCCACCACCACCACATTTACTACCCCCCCCCCCCCCCCTCCGCCCACCACCATCACCATCACCACCACGTCAACTCATGCGCGAATAAAACTTGTTCCATTTGTTACTAGATATTTGAATGGATTGTGCTCGAATTGGATTATTAAACCGACTGCCCATATATATTTTTATATTCTCATTTTTTCCCGGGTCCCTTTTATTGGTCAGATTGTTCTGCTTTCATTTTTCGTGTTGGTTTTCATGACTTGCTTTCTGTGTCCATTATTTTCTTTCCTGTCCCCTTTCTAATACCATCCATTTAGCCAATTTTATAATAATAATAATAATATTTATTCAGTTAGCAATTTACAGAGTTGGTACCACATCGTATGTTATAAATATGACATGTACCAGCCTTGCATAATTCCAACTAAGGATAGCCCAATAAGGCCGTTAGGCGTATTTCCATTGGAGTCCTTGTGGGATTAGGTTAGCTGGGGAAATGGGGAGGATAAAGAAATAGATACTTTAGAGAAAGTATGTCTAGGGGGTTATTTTAAGATACCTTACATCCTATAATAAATATCAGTAATCCGTAATCATTTCAGTTTGGTTTGTCTATCTCTTATGTCGTATTTAGTAGTAGACATAAGCTTGGTGCTCCCTTCTCGCAGCTGTCCGGTTCAGGTGTTCCTTCAGGCTACGTCTGAAGGAATACAGTGTTCTCTTTTCACGGACTGACTGGGGTAGGTCGTTCCAGTCTTTGATGGCAGTGAAGAAGAATGTTTGCTTATCCTGTCCTTGGATTCTCGGGACCTTAAAATTAAACATCCTGTTTCTTGTATTATGTCCACTCCTCTCATTTGCTTTAACAAAATCATTCTTTAGATACTCTGGAGCTCTGTCATAGAAAATGTTGAAGGCATTAGTTAGCCTGATTTGTTTGGCCCTGTCAGAGATGAGCATACCTAGTGACTGAAGTTGTTCCTGGCCAACATGTGATCTGGGTCCTAGGTTCAGCATGAACCTAACCATTTTATTTTGAGTGACCTGAAGTTTGTGCTGTGCTGATTTAGATGATGCAGAGTACCAGGATGACACAGAATAGTCAACATAACATTGAACAAGCGCTTGGCAGAGGGTCTTTTTGGTCGCCGCGGGCAAGCATCCCACCTGTCTATACAGGCATTTTATACGTGCTCTACACTTACTCAGGATAGATTCCAAAATTGTTTCACCTGACAAACTCCCGTCCAGTTTCAGTCCGAGATATTTAACTTGTGACCCTGTTATAGGAATATAATTACAGTTGACCGAGAAGCCCACAATGTCTTTCAGTTTGCGTTTTGTTCCACATAAGATGGCTTATGTTTGGTATAATTAGCCTAGCTCGTTGTAGGCACAAGTAAATTACTTTATTCATATCGTTTTGTTGGATTATTTACCATTCTTTTACTCTGTCTTCTATTTCCACCTCTACAGTATGTTCGCTTAGTCTTTTTGCTTAATGGTGTAGCGTGTTAGTTCTGTATGAGATATCCTGGGTTCCAATCCTCGGAGATTCACTATCTATCTATCTATTGCCGGACGCCTTACTCCCCTTACGAGGGTGGCCATACACAGAATGCCCCCAAGCGGACCTATTCCCTGTGAGAGGGACAACCCGAGCCAGTTTAGTGAAGGACTTACAGGATTGACCACTCAATTTAGGATCCGTCCGACTCCGAGGCCCTCTGTGTATCTTGTTAGCACTATTTTTCTACAGTGGTGTTCGGCTAATCCATCCACTAACCTGCCTTACCCTTACGTAAGCAGTACGGATTTGTATTAGGTTTACTCCCCTAGACAGGTTGCCAACCAAGGCTGACGAGTCCCATCCACCCGGATTTGTATAAGGTTGTCTCCCCTAGATGAGTTGCCGACCAAGGCTAACGAGTCTCATCCAGATTCACATGCTTTCATTAATTCCATTTGCGGGTGTTACGGTAGCGGTACATAAACTAGATACCGGTATGCCTATATATTTAGTAGTGTTATAGGTAAACCTGACTTTTTGGACCGACAGCGATTTCAGTAAGTTTTATTTTGTTTTTTGTATTTTTTCCTTCAGATATAGTGTTGTTTTATACTGAAGAGGAGCGGAAATGAGTATTTACCCATTATCCAACAATCTAAAAACACGCCCCTATTAGACTGTTTTTTTTTTTTTTTAATGTTCTAGGCTATTAGCCTAACCTAACAACCTTACCTAACCTAACCTAGTATATGGGTGGGGGCTGCCGCCCCCACACCCCCGCTGGTTGGGTACTGGCTGAAAAACTTATTGTTTTACAGTAGCCTAGGCCTATACATGTATTTTAGCGTTTTTTTGTTTCTCCCTTGTAATACATTTCCGCTCTTAATGCCATATATAGCAATGATGTATATGCTCTACCGGACCTATTAGGCCTAAACAGATCGATGGGCTAACTGTCGGTCCAAAGCATCAGTATAACCGTGTTATATTTCTCCTCCATTGCCCCCATTTCTGGCATTCACACTTTTGCTTTCATATATAATATTTGTTTACCTTTTACCCTACTGCGTGTGTTTCGTTCGTTTTGTTATTTAGATTCCTTGCGGCACAGTTATTCTCCCTCTCTTGTTCATGGCTATTTGACATTCCATTTTCAACTTTTTTTATTTGCTATTTTCCCCTGTGCTTTTTCTTCATAATATATATTTTCGCATTTCACTGCCTTGCTCTCGCTGTTGGGTATATTCCTTTTGAATACGGTAACCTCTTTTAACTACCCGGTACCGTATATTCTCTATTTTCTTTTGTTCTCGTTTTGATAATCTTCAAGGACACTACATCCGCCTTATTAGAAACAATTTATTAGGCAAAATAGGGACCAATAGACTCGCCATATTGTTCTAATTATAGTCCGCATTTAGGAATTTCGTTATCGACACTTGAAAAAACCCGATTTCACAGAAAAATACACCAAAAATCTGTCAAAGATGTCAATTAGCGGTGGTGTGGGGGCAACAGCCCCACCCATAATACTAGCCCTCTCCGACATATGACGCGATTTTGAGCCTGTTAGGGATACTTTAAAGCCTTTGTTACCATCAGGGGTATTTAGAAACCTTTAGTTTAATTACTTCAACCTCTGCAGTTGTCTTTGAGTTAGCTGTGGGCAGAAAACTAATTTTGGAGAGGTAATTATAAGAGTGAGAGAACTCTATTTCTTATTGCTAATCTGGCAACCTCTACGTCATATGAGCGTGAAAGAGCTAGGATAGGTTAGGTAAGGTTGTTAGGTTAGGCTAATGTCCTTTCAAAGGGGTAGGCTATAGGCTAGTAAACACTAGGATAGCCTATATCTGGTCAGAAGAAGAAGAGTCCTGCTGTAGTCTCCTTGAATGCTACCCTCGTTTTAATCCGCATTTGTTAGTTTTATCTCTGTTTTATTTTCGATATTGTTCTTTAGCATTCTTCTTTTAGCTGTGTTCATTATTTGTTTTTATTTTCCTTGTTATAATTGTTATCAATATTTGTAACTTTCATTCCCCGTCACACACACACACACTCACCACTCTCTCTCTCACACACTTTCTCACTCACTCTCACTTTCTTCTCTCTCTCACTCACACACACACTCTCTCTCACACACACACACACACACACACACACACACACACACACACACACACACACACACACACACACACACACACTCTCTCTCTCGTTGGAAACAGGTTGGAAGCTAGAGCTAGCTGAAGAAGTTAATCATTAGTACCGGTACCGGTACCAATAGGCCGAGGTGTTACTGGTATATAGGCCTAGCTATGTGAAAGCCTATTCAGGAATCTATAACAATGAATGGTAATCTGTTCCTAATGTTTATATTAATGCTCATTATCGTCGTTACAATAATCATAATTATTATCATTACCGGCATCATCATCATCGTGAAGATTAGTCGCATCGTAATTAACATCACCAATATCATCATCACTTTGAAAGAACATATTACCAGTCTCGCTAAGGCAGCCTCCCAGAAGCTGGGTGTGCTCAACCGCCTCAAGGGGTTCTTTACACCTGCGCAGCTTCTTGCTCTGTACAGGGGCATAGTGCGTCCTTGTATTGAGTATTGTTCACATGTGTGGGGAGAATTCTCTCACCGCACTCCTAGATAAAGTACCGTACTGTAGAAAGGAAACCCTTTTGTATCATTAACCCCTTCTGTACCGAGATGTCTTTTAGTTTTATTGTAGATGATTTTGTGCAGTTTAAGAAGGATATGTGGTACTGGTATGTGGTAGTAAAAAGGGTTAAGTGAGATATTTCGAAGCCTGTTAATTACTGGAGGCCCTTTCTATGGAAAGACTGCATAAAATCGTCAAATAGTTGATAGAATATAATAAAAAGACGGCTCGGTAATGAAGGGGTTAACTCCCGTCCACTCACCAACTCTCTGCAATCTCTCTCTCTTCGCCACAATGTTGCATCTCTCTCACTATTCTATCGCTACTACAATAATCAGTGTTCCTTGGAGCTTTCCCAGTGTATACCACCTCCTCTACGTAGGGTACGTAGTACCCGCCTTGCAACATAATCCCACCCCAACCCTGTGCAACTCTCCAACCCAAGAGTGAAACTTTATTCTCAGACTTTCTTCTATTCAACTGCTGAGCTCTGGAACTCTCTCCCAGAATCAGTCTTTCCCTCTTCCTATGACTCAAATTGCTACAAACTCCGTGTGTCCAGGCATTTTGGCTCGAACGTCCCTTGATTTCGGCCCTGCCACTCTTTGGAATCTGGGGGAGGCACTCGCTGCAGGCAGTTGTGCCTTTTGTCTCCCTCATTCACATAGAAAAACAAAAGACAGGCTTAGTCATTATCATCATCATAGTCATCAACATCATTATCCATAATCTTCGTCATTATCATCATAGTCATCATTATTATCATCCTTTTACTTTTTCATCACGTTCTCTCCTTCCTTCTCATCTCCCAGCTCGTCCCATAATTCAATCAGCCTCCGGTCCGAGCCCTCCCCCCAAGCCTCTCCCTCCCCCTCCACCACCACCACCGCCCAAGCGGTGTATCGGGTTACCTGTTGCTTGATATACCTACCGTGCCCACTCCACCCCAGGCCACCTCCACCCCGGATGCCTTCCAAACCCTACCCACTGCATACAGTCATTCAGCCGTCCACACCCCAGATGGGCTAGGCTACCCTCCAAATCCCCCCATGGGTGATGGCTGGTCCTCTACCCTACGGTACCTTAGCTGTTTCTATCGGTCTCTTTTTCTTGTAGCCTACTACGGTACTTTTCCTTCTAGGTACCGTACCGTACTAGCGAGATCGCCCATCGCCCGATGGGGTGGCACTGCAAGGGGAGCTGCGAACGGTGGCGGCATTGGCCCGGTGGTGCAAGTCCATGGTCTGATGATCCCCTCCCCCGCTGAGAGACAGAGACGGATCTCATCTCACCCTGGTCCCTTCGGGGGCCTGAGCATCTGGATGGCTTCGGTTTACCGGACTCGGCCAGACAGTCTGGGAAACTAGAACAACTACAACAACCCCTAGCCACATCCAATTCCAATTAATACGGTACGGAGATAATAATGGTGTTAAAGAAATTACAAATTACTTAACAGAATCTAACCACATAATAGAAAGGAAAGACAGTGTGAAAGACCTTGGGGTATTAATGTCTGAAAATATGGGTTTCAAAGTACATAACCAGGTCAAAGTGGCGGCTGCGAAACTTCTAACGGGTTGGATTCTGCGTACTTTTAAAACACGCGGTGAATTTCCTATGATAACGCTCTTCAAATCTCTAGTGCTACCGCGGCTTGAATACTGTAGCGTATTAACATCCCCATACAAAGCAGGTGAAATAAATGACGTAGAGAGTGTACAAAGAAATTTCACTTCGCATATAAGTTCGATAAAACATCTACACTATTGGGAGCGTTTAAGAGCACTGAATCTGTACTCGCTGGAACGTAGAAGAGAACGTTACCTAATAATATACACGTGGAAAATCGCAGAGGGTTTAGTACCAAACCTACATACTCCGATAGTCATGAAATTCAGTGATAGGAGAGGCTGGGAATGCGAAATCCCCCGGATGAATAACAGGGGTGCTATGGGCTCTCTGCGAGAGGGCTGGTTATCACACAGAGGCCCACGTCTCTTCAACAAACTCCCACGGCGAGTAAGAGACATGAGGGACATCTCGTTAGACAACTTCAAGAGAGCCCTAGATGTCGAACTGCAAAAAGTGCCAGACGAGCCCATCCTCGCGAGGGAGCGAGCTGTCGCTTCAAACAGTCTACTGCACCAAATCACCACCCATAACGAGGGGCGTCGCGCTCCTTGGTGCCGCTAGAAGAGTGGCGAACACATCAAAAGGTATCAAAAGGTATCAAGGACAGACATTAACACAGCTGCTAGGAATCCACACAAACCCAAAATGTTGCAAATAATCATAACAAAAAAAGGTGTAGTGTGAAAAGCGTGTTTGTGGAGAGAGAGAGAGAGAGAGAGAGAGAGGCTGGCTGGCTGGCTGGCTGGCTGTACGGTACCGGTAATTTAAATATACGCTAAACACGAAACGTAACTAAGACCATCAAATAATAGAGGTGATTTGAGGAGGGGATATATTTGATAAAACATTGTAGTGCTATGTGTGTGTGTATGTGTAATAATAATAATAATGATAATAATTGCAAACCGTTTTTTAGAATTGCAGCCAGAGGTTGAAAATATAGCCTAGGCCTATACGTGAGAATTACATAGTTACCGTATACTAACTTACATTTGACGTAAGTTTAAATCATACAAATATAGGTACGGTCGAGGTTAATAAGTGTTGTCCAATATTTCACAACATTTCGGACACTGACTAATACTTTGAGGGATAAGCACTTTTCCCAGTAACTATAAATATACCAATAACACTTGTTGAGCGAAAACCACTGGACTCTATGACAACACTTAGTACCCCCGATTGTATCATATATACTGTGTAAATGCATAGGCCTACTATAGCCTATGTGTGTGTTACTAAACCATCTGTCCCCTACTAACTTCCTAATCCTGCCACGGACATTAGTTCCAGGACAGTAGTTCCCTTTCCATTATTCCCTTACCCACTCTTAAACCACTGTTTGGACACTTGATCCTCAGTGTTTTGGAGGACAAGCAGCCGAGAAGGGTCACTAGACCTGTTGTTGCTTGATTTCCTTTGTACTCCTATGGACTATGTGTGTGTCCGTGTGAATAAAATAGACGGTTTAGAATATTTTGATTAGGCTCAGACTTTTACAATAATGTATGGAGTGTGTGTGTGTGTGTGTGTGTGTGTGTGTGTGTGGTGGTGGTGGTGGGGGGGGGGGGGGGGGTTGTGTCTGTGTGGAAGTGTGATTGTTATATTCTCATCCCCCCCCCCCCACCCCACCCCGTGTCTATGTATGCACGAGTACGAAAGACGGCCACACAGACAAATCATGGAAAATATACAAAATTAATAAATTATATGCCGGTGTTGAGTAAATACAAAAGAAGAGAGGCGCGTCAAAAAGAGAAGACCGAGGCGTGAATGAAGCAAAACACATACACGCACACACACACAGTATACAGACTAATAACACACACAACAAAGCCACTCCAACAGCTTCCTCTCTCTCTCTAACACCCCTTCTCCCCTCTCTACACTCTTCAGAAACATAGGATAACTAGACTGTAGATACGAGGTGCCGTTGTAAAGGCTTATCCCTCAATACCTTCACCTGACCTGTCACACACACACACACACACACACACACACACACACACACACACACACACACACACACACACACACACACACACACCAACAACAACAGAGGGCTTTAAAAATATAATTATACAAATGTTTTCCGAAAAATAGGAGATGGTGGCCACGGATGCAAACATATACCGTACCGTACAGTACCGGTACAGTATATACCGGTACCTTGGTATTAACCCTTTGAGTACCGGTACCAGCGACGTGTGTTGTATTATATTATAGATATATAATGCAGCTTAGGAAGGATCTGTGGTACCGGTAGTTAAAAGGGTTGGTTGAGATAGTTTTTTTTTTTTTTTTTTTTTTTTATGTGGTTGAGGGAGGCAAAAGGCAGAACTGCCTATAGCGAGTGCCTCCCCCATAGTTACAAGAGTGACAGGGCCAACATCAAGGGACGTTCGAGCCAAAAGTTTGAAGCCCTATTATTGCTAGAGGTCCTTCCTAAGCTGAACAAAATGGTTTAATACTTGCCAGAACATAATGCAGAGGACGTCACCGGCACTGAAGGGGTTAAGGGCAGATGTCCACTTGAGGGATTTTTTTCTTGGCTCGTTTCTCCCTCATGTTTAGCCCCATTGTTGTTCTAATTTTAAGACTTTTGCCCCATTATTTTGACTACCTACTTTAAGGAACGTTCAACCCATTTCTGTCAATTTTAAAACCTTTCGTGCCTTTTAGGTGTCGATTTTATCCTGGCGAGCGATAGCGAGCCTGTAATTTAAGAGGAACCGGCTTTCAGCCGGGACATTTTTCTACCGAAAAATGTACAAATGTATCTTGAAAGGGGCTCAAGGGGGTGTAATCTTAAGCTTGATGGATATCTAGAGACCAAACTAAAAACCTGCCCTTAATGATGGACTGTGGGACTGGGAAGGGTGCTCAACAGAAGGTGGTGGAAGAGGTTTGGAATAAGGGTGTCAAACTAGAAGGCATTAAGGAGAGTGACCTGCTGGCTGTTATTTCTGTCCTTTTCTCTCTTTCTCTGGCTTGTATCCATTCGGCCCCATTCAGCCAACTATTTTAAGACTTATCCCCATCTAGGTGTCGATTTCTAACTGGCGAGCGATAGCGAGCCAGCATTATATGAAGAAATCCGGCTTCGCCGGAGAAATGTTTCTATCGAAAAATGTACAAATGTATCCTGCTGTCAAACAAAAATAAAAAATATGCTCACCAGTAAAAAATTGACACCTGGATGGGGATACACGTCTTAAAACAGTAGGCTGAATGGGGCCGAATGGATACAAGCCAGAGAAAGAGAGAAAAGGACAGAACAAAAACAGGTCACCCCCCTTAAGTACCGGTAACACCCCGTTCTTAACATTAATCATCAATTACAAACTCCAATGTACTTGAATACATTAATGAAAGCATATGGTCCTCCCGGGATTCGAACTCGGGACACCACACCCAGAACATAAGCATCTAAACCATTACACCACCAACACAGTTAAAAGTTGAATACACGATCACATGGTCCTCCCGGGATTCGAACTCGGGACACCACACCCAGAACATAAGCATCTAAACCATTACACCACCAACACAGTTAAAGGTTGAATACACGATCACATGGTCCTCCCGGGATTCGAACTCGGGACACCACACCCAGAACATAAGCATCTAAACCATTACACCACCAACACAGTTAAAGGTTG
Source organism: Lithodes maja (assembly GCA_037953745.1). Lineage (NCBI taxonomy): Eukaryota > Metazoa > Arthropoda > Malacostraca > Decapoda > Lithodidae > Lithodes > Lithodes maja. The sequence continues at coordinate 23,969 of JBAKBP010005801.1, read as the reverse complement.
AATACACGATCACATGGTCCTCCCGGGATTCGAACTCGGGACACCACACCCAGAACATAAGCATCTAAACCATTACACCACCAACACAGTTAAAGGTTGAATACACGATCACATGGTCCTCCCGGGATTCGAACTCGGGACACCACACCCAGAACATAAGCATCTAAACTATTACACCACCAACACAGTTAAAGGTTGAATACACGATCACATGGTCCTCCCGGGATTCGAACTCGGGACACCACACCCAGAACATAAGCATCTAAACCATTACACCACCAACACAGTTAAAGGTTGAATACACGATCACATGGTCCTCCCGGGATTCGAACTCGGGACACCACACCCAGAACATAAGCATCTAAACCATTACACCACCAACACAGTTAAAGGTTGAATACACGATCACATGGTCCTCCCGGGATTCGAACTCGGGACACCACACCCAGAACATAAGCATCTAAACCATTACACCACCAACACAGTTAAAGGTTGAATACACGATCACATGGTCCTCCCGGGATTCGAACTCGGGACACCACACCCAGAACATAAGCATCTAAACCATTACCGGTACACCACCAACACAGTTAAAAGTTGAATACACGATCACATGGTCCTCCCGGGATTCGAACTCGGGACACCACACCCAGAACATAAGCATCTAAACCATTACACCACCAACACAGTTAAAGGTTGAATACACGATCACATGGTCCTCCCGGGATTCGAACTCGGGACACCACACCCAGAACATAAGCATCTAAACCATTACCGGTACACCACCAACACAGTTAAAAGTTGAATACACGATCACATGGTCCTCCCGGGATTCGAACTCGGGACACCACACCCAGAACATAAGCATCTAAACCATTACCGGTACACCACCAACACAGTTAAAAGTTGAATACACGATCACATGGTCCTCCCGGGATTCGAACTCGGGACACCACACCCAGAACATAAGCATCTAAACCATTACCGGTACACCACCAACACAGTTAAAGGTTGAATACACGATCACATGGTCCTCCCGGGATTCGAACTCGGGACACCACACCCAGAACATAAGCATCTAAACCATTACCGGTACACCACCAACACAGTTAAAGGTTGAATACACGATCACATGGTCCTCCCGGGATTCGAACTCGGGACACCACACCCAGAACATAAGCATCTAAACCATTACCGGTACACCACCAACACAGTTAAAGGTTGAATACACGATCACATGGTCCTCCCGGGATTCGAACTCGGGACACCACACCCAGAACATAAGCATCTAAACCATTACACCACCAACACAGTTAAAAGTTGAATACACGATCACATGGTCCTCCCGGGATTCGAACTCGGGACACCACACCCAGAACATAAGCATCTAAACCATTACCGGTACACCACCAACACAGTTAAAGGTTGAATACACGATCACATGGTCCTCCCGGGATTCGAACTCGGGACACCACACCCAGAACATAAGCATCTAAACCATTACACCACCAACACAGTTAAAGGTTGAATACACGATCACATGGTCCTCCCGGGATTCGAACTCGGGACACCACACCCAGAACATAAGCATCTAAACCATTACCGGTACACCACCAACACAGTTAAAAGTTGAATACACGATCACATGGTCCTCCCGGGATTCGAACTCGGGACACCACACCCAGAACATAAGCATCTAAACCATTACCGGTACACCACCAACACAGTTAAAAGTTGAATACACGATCACATGGTCCTCCCGGGATTCGAACTCGGGACACCACACCCAGAACATAAGCATCTAAACCATTACCGGTACACCACCAACACAGTTAAAGGTTGAATACACGATCACATGGTCCTCCCGGGATTCGAACTCGGGACACCACACCCAGAACATAAGCATCTAAACCATTACACCACCAACACAGTTAAAGGTTGAATACACGATCACATGGTCCTCCCGGGATTCGAACTCGGGACACCACACCCAGAACATAAGCATCTAAACCATTACCGGTACACCACCAACACAGTTAAAGGTTGAATACACGATCACATGGTCCTCCCGGGATTCGAACTCGGGACACCACACCCAGAACATAAGCATCTAAACCATTACACCACCAACACAGTTAAAAGTTGAATACACGATCACATGGTCCTCCCGGGATTCGAACTCGGGACACCACACCCAGAACATAAGCATCTAAACCATTACCGGTACACCACCAACACAGTTAAAGGTTGAATACACGATCACATGGTCCTCCCGGGATTCGAACTCGGGACACCACACCCAGAACATAAGCATCTAAACCATTACCGGTACACCACCAACACAGTTAAAAGTTGAATACACGATCACATGGTCCTCCCGGGATTCGAACTCGGGACACCACACCCAGAACATAAGCATCTAAACCATTACCGGTACACCACCAACACAGTTAAAGGTTGAATACACGATCACATGGTCCTCCCGGGATTCGAACTCGGGACACCACACCCAGAACATAAGCATCTAAACCATTACACCACCAACACAGTTAAAAGTTTAATACACGATCACATGGTCCTCCCGGGATTCGAACTCGGGACACCACACCCAGAACACTAAGCCCCAAGTTTACCCTTACATGCACAGTGATCGAGACTGAGACTAAAACAAATTAATTGAGACTGCCTTCGTTTGACACCGATATTAATTTCTGATTGACTTGAAAAGAAGAGGAGCCTGTTAAGGGGAGGTATTTAGTTTGTTCCCTAGACCTCCATCAACCTTAAAATTACACCCCCTTGAGTCCCTTTCAAGATAAATTTTTACATTTTTCGGTAGAAAAATGTCCCGGCCGAAGGCCGGTTCCTCTTAAATTACAGGCTCACTATCGCTCGCCAGGATAAAATAGACACCTAAATGGCACGAAAGGTCTTAATATGGGGTGAAAGTTCTTAAAATCGCTAAACTAATGGGGCAAACATTTTATAATATCAAAAGCAATGGGGCTAAACATGAGGGAGAAAGGGATCAAGAAAAAAATCCCTCAAGTGGAGATCTCCCCTTAAACTACGGTATCTAAAACAAATTATCCTATTAGTTTTCCACTCTCAATAGTATTATACAGTACAGTACCTAATAGGTATTAAAATATGTCAACGCTCTCTCTCTCTCTCTCTCTCTCTCTCTCTCTCTCTCTCTCTCTCTCTCTCTCTCTCTCTCTCTCTCTCTCTCTCTCTCTCTCTCTCACTACTTTTGAATCCCTGCAGTGTGTACTCATGTGGGTTTAAACCAAATCTTAATAATCTATTCCACAATATGGAGTATCTGCTCGAAAACTGCCGTTGGTAATGAGAAGTATGGCAGCGAGGCTCCTCAAGTGCAGATGGTGCTTGTTCCACTCTTCTTGTGGTACGCAGAGGATCTCTCTCTCTCTCTCTCTCTCTCTCTCTCTCTCTCTCTCTCTCTCTCTCTCTCTCTCGTACATATCATAGTCCTCAGTTTGTATTGATGCATGAATTTAATTAGTACATAGCCTAGTTAAGATATTATGATTTTGTATATTTTGTATTCTACCCAATAACATATTGGCGTGTTTGATACTAAGTCCCCTTTCTTGTTCTCTTCACAGGTGGGTACTCAGTCGTCAGCTATGCAAACAAACGTGGAAAGGCATAATTTCCTGAGAGTCCAGCAGGTATGTTCCGTTTTTACTCGCCATACCTTTGATTTTGGCCCTGTCACTCTTTCATCTATGGGGGAGGCACTCGCTATAGGCAGTTCTGCCTTTTGCCTCCCTCAATCACATGGGAAAAAAAATATAAAATCCTTTTTTTTTTACCATACGACCTGGATTCGTTCTCATCCTACACACACACACACACACACACACACACACACACACACACACACACACACACACACACACACACACACACACACACACACACACACACACACACACACACACACACACACACACACAACACAATAAAAGCATCTTTTGGGCATACGACCTGGATTCACTCTCACCTTAAACTTTTATTAACCCTTCCACCTCGGTTGGCCTCTTATACGCCACATAGAACTTCCACTGCGGACCTTGGTAGGCCTTCTATACTCCCGCGCATCAAATATGAGATTTTGAAGATCGCAGGCTATTTTTGTTGTTACGAGGGCGCTTGCAGCGCACCCACGCTCGCACTATGACGCAACGTCAGTTGTTATCGGTCCGCCATTATGGATTCATTGGAAAACAATGAAAAGCCTGTGTCCGATTCTGTGGCTAACTCTGCCGCGGCCCAACCACCACGTACGCCTAAGAATAATTAGAAGAAAGTGAAAACGAATGATATTCTAAGTCCTGGTGGTGTTTTGAGAGTGCTAAGTGAATTAGATCATAATGATTTGTCTGTTGTTGAAGAGCTTGAAAGTGTAGTGGCAGGGAAAGGGAAAATAGTGACGATGAGAGTGAAAAACGTCCTGTGAGTGAGCTGGGAAGTGCGCTACCCTTGTTGCCAGATACGACGCTATTAGTAAGTGAAAATGACACATAAGAATGAATAACAAGTAATATGATAATAATAAATAATACCATACTAGTAAGTGCAAGTGACACCTACAATCGTGTACCGTACACCCATAAATGCCACAAAGACAAACTGATATGCAATAATGCATAGAAAGCAATAATATTATAGTAATAGATAATAACTATAAAACTATCAAATTGTCACTGGTGCGACGAGTAACCAAGGGCGTACTAGCCGGGGCTGCGGTGACGCGTCCGAACATGGCCTAAATCTTACGCGTAAAATCGTCATCTGCACAACACCATAACAACATTGCCAGGCAACGTAGCAATGTCAAGTCCACGCCTGGATAACTATCTATCTATCTATCTATCTATCTATCTATCTATCTATCTATCTATATGCTCAGGCCCAATCCCCATTTTGGGGGTAGCAGACTCAAGCCTGGATAACGACAACATTAAGTTTTCCATTTTCCCATTGAGTTTGACACTTCTGCATGCTTTTATTGCTTATCTATGAAGGTGTAAAGATCAAGTGATACAGTATTGGCAAAAGGCCCGAGTCAGGGGTATAGGCACGTACAATGACAGCCGAGGGCGGAGGGTTAAGGTGACAATTACAAAGTGGTGTACAATCTATCTTATTCTAGTTCCTTTATAGTTCATCTTATTGTACCAGTACATCCCTACAATCAACCTAGTTGTTCCCCAATTCAGCCCTCCGCCACGGCCATTTCAAAGTCCAAGTCTCTCACTCTTGTCCTCTGTAGCGGGGAGGACCTTGTACCCCTGAGACATAGGAGTGCAGACCTGAGAAGAGAGAAAGAGAGCCGGCATCTCATCCATGTTATGACTTGGCTTCTATACTGGCGCTTTTTATCAGATATTTGTTCAGCTAATCTGGCGTAGAAGACACTTGCAGAAGCGCACACACACACACACCATAAAAAAAACCTCAAACTAAGAAAAGAATATGGGGCAATTCAATTTTGTGGTAGGCTTTGAACACACACACACACACACACACACACACACACACACACACACTATCAAAACTCCCTCAAACGAAGAAAAGATTATGGGGCAATTCAATTTTGTCGTAGGCTTTGCACACACACACACACACACACACACACACACACACACACACACACACACACACACACACACACACACACACACACACACACACACACACACACACACACACACACACACACACACACACACACACACACACACACACACACTATCAAAACTCCCTCAAACGAAGAAAAGATTATGGGGCAATTCAATTTTGTCGTAGGCTTTGAACACGGACCCGGGAAAAAGGACACACAAAATTCAATCACAATTTCCATAATATTGTTCATGTCAAAAATCCCCTCTGGTGTCTGTATACATTTTGTCATTATCTCTAAAAATTGGTACCGGTGTGTGTGTGTGTGTGTGTGTGAGAGAGAGCGAGGGGGGGATGCAATAGTTATGTGGATATGTATGCTATATTATTATGTGTGTGAGAGAGAGAGTGAGTGTGTGTGTGTGTGAGAGAGAGAGCGAGGGGGGGATGCAATAGTTATGTGGATATGTATGCTATATTATTATGTGTGTGAGAGAGAGAGTGAGTGTGTGTGTGTGTGAGAGAGAGAGCGAGGGGGGGATGCAATAGTTATGTGGATATGTATGCTATATTATTATGTGTGTGAGAGAGAGAGAGTGAGTGTGTGTGTGTGTGAGAGAGAGAGAGAGAGAGAGAGTATAATTATGTGGGTACGGTAATTAGTGTGATAATTGTGTTTTTATGTTATTTTTTTATTTGACCTTTTCTGTTTGCTGGATCATACATGCGATATATTTTCCAAGTGGCTTACAGTAGGGTGTCAAGTGGCTTACAGTAGGGTGTCAAGTGGCTTACAGTAGGGTGTCAAGTGGCTTACAGTAGGGTGTCAAGTGGCTTACAGTAGGGTGTCAAGTGGCTTACAGTAGGGTGTCAAGTGGCTTACAGTAGGGTGTCAAGTGGCTTACAGTAGGGTGTCAAGTGGCTTACAGTAGGGTGTCAAGTGGCTTACAGTAGGGTGTCAAGTGGCTTACAGTAGGGTGTCAAGTGGCTTACAGTAGGGTGTCAAGTGGCTTACAGTAGGGTGTCAAGTGGCTTACAGTAGGGTGTCAAGTGGCTTACAGTAGGGTGTCAAGTGGCTTACAGTAGGGTGTCAAGTGGCTTACAGTAGGGTGTCAAACGCAAGCCAAGTCCATGATTTGTTTATTTCTTAGTGTATTTTATATACAAATAAATGTATTGTTTACAGTTCAATTTGAGACTTAAGCCGGTAACCTATCACACGAGCGCTTTTTCCCTCAATATTTATCCTTAACACTGGTCTGGCAGCTCATGGGGGTCAACATTTAATATATTTCTGCTATCAAAGTTCATTTATCATCAGTCTAGTTTCCGATACCAGTGCAAAATAATCCAGAAATGTAGCCAGACATTTTTTGATCATGGAATGTTGACTATAAAAGCTCTCGTGTGATACCGGCTTTATGGAGTGATATAATGAACAAAACAATGTTATGTAATTTTAATTGGTTTGTATTCTTGCTCATATTCATTCAAGTCTTCAAACAAAATTGGTCCGGTTTGATATAGTACCGGTACAGTCGCGCTAATAAGTCGTGTCCCGGCCGTTGTTGTTGTTGTTGTTGTTGTTGTTGTTGTTCCCTAAGCTGCCTGGCCGAACAGCCCCGAGTCCGTGAGGAAGGCCATGGCCACGATCGGGCTTTCCCACAGAGCTCAAATTGAGTGTAGATTGTGTTGTTGGCGTAAGTGGTTGTGTTAAATGCAGTCTTCTATGATGTTTATAATGGTATGGGGTGCTGTGTTACATCCCGGCCGTCATTACGTTTGGCTTGCTCTGTGCTGTATTAATGTCTGTCAGATGTTGAATAGGGTGGGTAAGTGTAGGAAACATGTGTGTATATTTCACTGGATATGAAGGAATGAAGCTTAGATATTGCCGATACCAATTATTTATGAAAACATACTTGGTGCCGAGACATCACGTATTAGCGCGACTGTACCCTGGCCTACAGATATAATAGTGTTTACATGTGGGAGAGTTTTTTTTTTTTTTTTTTTTATTATAATTCCTTCGGTACCGGCGACGTCTTTTTAATTTGACTTCACCTACATTTAGACGATTTTATGAAGCTTAGGAAGGATATATGGTACGGTAGCTAAAAGGATTACTGGAGATAGTCTGTAGCCTTTTAAGAATACACTGTTGTTAAATAAGTTCTCCAAATTACCTTAAGGATACCGGTAGGTTTTTAGTGTTTTCCCTAGACTTCCATCAAACTTAAAATCACACACCCTTGAACCCCTTTCAATATAAATTCGTACATTTTTCGGGAGAAAAATTTCCCGGCTGAAGACCGGTTTCTTTTAAATCACAAGCTCGCTATCGCTCGCCAGGAAAGATTAGACATCTAAATGGCACGAAATGTCTTAAAATTGACAGAAATGGGGCGAAAGTTCTTAAAATCGCCAAACTAATGGGGCAAACGTCTTAAAATGTCAAAAGCAATGGGGCTAAACATGAGGGAGAAAAGGGTCAAGAAAAAAAATCCCTGAAGTGGAAATCTCCCCTTAATGGGTAGACGGCCTTCCTAAGTTATACACAATCGTCGCCAGAATATAATGAAAAGTACATCACCGGTACAGAAGGGGTTAATCCACATTAATTGAAAAAGGATTGGCCAGAGATTGATCCCAGACTGCGAGGGTAATGCGATTTTTACAGTGGACTTCATGGAACTTTGTGTATAGTCTCGGTCAAAAGTACCCTTCTTTGTGTACCGTAGTAGTTTAAGGGGGTAGCCATGCCTTTTTCCTCTCCTTTTCTCTTTCTTTGGCTTGTATCCATTCGGCCCCATTCAGCCTACTGTTTTAAGACGTTTACCCCCATACAGGTGAACACAAAATGCTAGCGAGCGGTAGATAGCCAGCATATTTGTTTTAAATGTTTATAACAGCAGGCTAAATTTGTACATTTTTCGATAGAAAAATGTCTCCGGCGAAGCCGGATTTCTCCATGCAATGCTGGCTCGCTATCGCTCGCCAGGAAAAAATTGACACATAGATGGGGATAAACGTCTTAAAACAGTAGGCTGAATGGAGCCGAATGGATACAAGCCAAAGAGAAAAAGAAAAGGAGATAGCCTAAAAAAAAAGCCGGTGACCCCCCTTAACCCGTTCAGTACCAGGGACGTCCTTTTCATCATAGTCTGGCAACTATTGGACGATTGTATACAGCTTAGGAAGGACCTCTATCAATAGTAAGGCTTCAAACTATCTCAACCAACCCTTTTTATGTACCACAGATCCTTCCTAAGCTGCAGAATATCGTCAAAATATAGCTAGAGTACTGGAAGGGTTAAGGGAGGATGGGCGTATTTATTTCATCGTTTATATATCTTGTTATCATGTTTTCCGTTTCCTCCCTAGACCTCCATCACGCTTACCCCACACCCTCCTTCAAAATAAATTTGTAAATTTTTCGATAGAAGAATGTCGGGGCCAAAGGCCGATCCCTCTTACATCACAGGCTCGCTATCGCTCGCCAGGAAAATATCGACACCTAAAAGACACGAAAAGTTTTAATATTGACAAAGAAATGGGGCAAAAGGTCTTACGGGGACAGTGGCCGGGTTTTGGTCTATTAATTCATGTATTTGTTAGTTTCCTCGCTAGACCTCCATCAAGCTTAGAAAAACATCCCCTAGACCCCCCTTCAAGATAAATTTTTACGTCCCTCTTAAACTTACAGGCTCGCTATCGCTCGCTAGGAAATAAAATCAACATTTAAATGACACGAAAGGTCTTAAAATTGATAACGAAATGGGGCGAAAGGTCTTAAAATCGCCAATGTAATGGGCCGAACGTCATAAAATCTGGAAACTAATGGGGCTAAACATGAGGTAGAAGGCGGGGGGGGGGGGGACAAACGACCCCTCTCTCTCTCCTGAATAACACCGTATATTGAACGCAGGGAATCCTTTAATAATAACACCGTATATTGAACGCAGGGAATCCTTTAATAATAACACCGTATATTGAACGCAGGGAATCCTTTAATAATAACACCGTATATTGAACGCAGGGAATCCTTTAATAATAACACCGTATATTGAACGCAGGGAATCCTTTAATAATAACACCGTATATTGAACGCAGGGAATCCTTTAATAATAACACCGTATATTGAACGCAGGGAATCCTTTAATAATAACACCGTATATTGAACGCAGGGAATCCTTTAATAATAACACCGTATATTGAACGCAGGGAATCCTTTAATAATAACACCGTATATTGAACGCAGGGAATCCTTTAATAATAACACCGTATATTGAACGCAGGGAATCCTTTAATAATAACACCGTATATTGAACGCAGGGAATCCTTTAATAATAACACCGTATATTGAACGCAGGGAATCCTTTAATAATAACACCGTATATTAAACGCAGGGAATCCTTTAATAATCCCTTCTGTATCGCTGACATCTTTCTCAATATTTGTTCTGACTATTACACGATTTGTTCTGACTATTACACGATTTGTTCTGACTATTACACGATTTGTTCTGACTATTACACGATTTGTTCGGACTATTACACGATTTGTTCTGACTATTAGACGATTTGTTCTGACTATTAGACGATTTGTTCTGAATATTACACGATTTGTTCTGACTATTACACGATTTGTTCTGACTATTAGACGATTTGTTCTGACTATTAGACGATTTGTTCTGACTATTAGACGATTTGTTCTGACTATTAGACGATTTGTTCTGAATATTACACGATTTGTTCTGACTATTACACGATTTGTCTGACTATTACACGATGTCATGCAGTTTAGAAGGGGCCTCTAACAATAATTAACAGGCATCGAACCGTCTCACTTAACCCTTTTGACTACCGTACCACAGATCCTTCTCAAACTGCACAGAATCGTCTAAATATAGCTAGAGTATAATCCAATGGACGTCGCCGGTACAGAAGGGGTTAATAACTAATTTGTTATACTAAATTTGTTATCCTTTGTGAAAAGTTAGGAAATTCGTGGAAAAAATGGAAAAAATCGTAATTGCAACCCTAACTCGCCCGGTCCCTCTCTCTCGCACAATGATTTCCAAGAGGAACCCCTTGAATCCTCCCCCCCCCCCCCACACCCCCACACCCCAATCGACTCGCTCTCACTCTCTATCTCTCGTAGATTTACTACATTTAATTCCTATCTGACTTATGTTCACACACTCTCACTGTCTCTCTCTCTCTGACACAATACACGTTTTCAAGGGAAGGCTTGACCTCTATCTAAAGGGGGCTGGGGTGATATGGAAAAAAACAAAGTTTATAAGGCCGGATTACCTAGTAGGAACCCCGAGGTCTGTGTGGTCTGTGTATATATGCAACTCTATGTAACTCTCTCTCTCTCTGCAAGTTTGTTTTCTTTAGCTTAATTTAATTCCTATGTTTCTTAGGGTCCTTGCCATTTTCTTTAGCTTAATTTAATTCCTATGTTTCTTAGGGTCCTTGCCATTTAATGCCTATGTTTCTTAGGGTCCTTGCCATTTAATTCCTATGTTTCTTAGGGTCCTTGCCATTTAATTCCTATGTTTCTTAGGGGCCTTGCCATTTAATTCCTATGTTTCTTAGGGTCCTTGCCATTTAATTCCTATGTTTCTTAGGGTCCTTGCCATTTTCTTTAGCTTAATTTAATTCCTATGTTTCTTAGGGTCCTTGCCATTTAATGCCTATGTTTCTTAGGGTCCTTGCCATTTAATTCCTATGTTTCTTAGGGTCCTTGCCATTTAATTCCTATGTTTCTTAGGGTCCTTGCCATTTAATTCCTATGTTTCTTAGGGTCCTTGCCATTTAATTCCTATGTTTCTTAGGGTCCTTGCCATTTTAAATATATTGCCCTTGGTAATGTCTCCCCCGAGTCTAATTTATATTGGATATATTTGCTCTTATTAATCGAATTAATTAATTTCACTCCCAACACCAAACACCTCCCAACGAAATTAATGAAAGCATGTGGTCCTCCCGGGATTCGAACCTGGGGTACCACATAGATTTTCAGCACTCTAACCATTACACTACTTACTCATTATATTGTCCTCTTAGTATCCTCTCTTCTCCCTGGGTTCCGTTTATATTTAGGAATATAAATGTAGAATATACCGGTACGTTTATTATTGTTGATTATTCCTGTTATCTGTAATTGTCACACCTGTATAATCCGTGTTCTTCTTGTTTTTCCCTACTGGGTATCATCTCTTCCTCTATTTCCTTTTATTAACTGTCTTGCTAGCGTAATGGACTGGTAATCCAATGGACCCGGGTTCGAATCCCAATATGGGAAGATATTGTTGGGATGGAATTTGTGCTGTACCTAGTATCAGTGCATTACCAGAGCACACCGAAATGCCAAAGAAATACCCTCATTGTTCCCTGATTAAAAAAGCATTGTATGAATATTCCCATATTCAAAAATATGCTACAGGGGGGCAATGCCTAGCGAGTTAATTGCTCCATAGGTGGCGTTCTGAGAGTGAGGGTCCGAGTGTGGGGGATGAGACTGTGAAGTGCAGAGGTGAGGCGGCTTCAGAGATGGAGTTGCTTCGAGCCGTGAAGCTTCGCATGTCTCACTCCCTAAACTGGAGCAAGACTTCACGGGCCTCACCGTGTTCAGCGGTAGAGTGTAAAGGCTATCAGCCTATGCCCGAGAGGGAGTAGTTGGAATATAGAAAAGAAGAAAAAAAAAATCATAAATGCGCGGAATTTCGGTGTGAGTATCCTAGGTTCGAGTCCTTGGAGTGCCACATGTATTTGTTAATTTCATTAATTGAGTTTAGAAGTAAAGTTGGTTGGTGAAAAAATATTAATTTCCTATGTGGATGGCAAAAGGCAGAACTGCCTGTGACGAGTGCGCTCCCCCAGAGTTGAAAGAGCGACAGGGCCAAAATCAAGGAAAATTTGAGCCAAAATGCCTGGACACACGGAGTTTGAAGTCATTTAAGTCATAGGATGAGGGGAAGATGGATTCAGGGAGAGAGTTCCAGAGCTCAACTGGCTGTTATTTACCTCTGTTCTTCTCTTTGTGCTAAGATATCCTAGGATTACCGTAGCCTATATGCATTATTTCCTAGGATTACCGTAGCCTATATGCATTATTTTCCTTTTGTCAAGCCGTACCGTATATACATTTTATATAATCTTCTCCTGGGTGACCTAGATGCGTGTGAATTTATATAATCTTCTCCTGGGTGACCTAGATGCGTGTGAATTTATATAATCTTCTCCTGGGTGACCTAGATGCGTGTGAATTTATATAATCTCCTGGGTGACCTAGATGCGTGTGAATTTTGTATTTTGTTTGTGTTCATTGTTTTCTGTTGTGTTGTCCCTATTCTGGCTCTGTCTTGAGTCGCCCCCCCCCCCCTCTCCCCCCACACAACAAAAGAAGGAAAAGTGTGGATTGGGCCTGAATATATAGATAGATAGATAGATAGATAGACATTTTATATCCATCTTTTTTTGGCATCGTGTTTATTTCATGGCTCGCGCTTGTGCATGCAAATATGATTTAGGAAGGAATAATAAACTCAATTTAGGATAACTCAATTTTTGACGAACGTGTATTCAAATTTAATAAAAGAACAAGGGAATGGCGTTATATATCTCTCTCTCTCTCTCTCTCTCTCTCTCTCTCTCTCTCTCTCTCTCTCTCTCTCTCTCTCTCTCTCTCTCTCTCTCTCTCTGCTGTCGGATATTGCCTAAGATAATTAAATATACATTATTTGGTTTAGTGGATTATTGGTTAGTCTCTCTCTCTCTCTCTCTCTCTCTCTCTCTCTCTCTCTCTCTCTCTCTCTCTCTCTCTCTCTCTCCCTGCTGTCGGATATTGCCTAAGATAATTAAATATGCATTATTTGGTTTAGTGGATTATTGGTTAGTCTCTCTCTCTCTCTCTCTCTCTCTCTCTCTCTCTCTCTCTCTCTCTCTCTCTCTCTCTCTCTCTCTCTCTCTCTCTCCCTGCTGTCGGATATTGCCTAAGATAATTAAATATACATTATTTGGGTTAGTGGATTATTGGTTAGTTTGTCTGTCTCTCTCTCTCTCCCTGCTGTCGGATATTGCCTAAGATAATTAAATGTACATTATTTGGTTTAGTGGATTATTGGTTAGTTTGCATATGCGTACAATTGGGTAGATTGGTCATGTTGAAGTTGTTTTTCTTTTCTATGTGTATGAAGGAGACATAAGGTAAAGTTGCCAGTAACAAGTGTTACCCACCCCTCACCCCCAGAGCTGAAAGATTGATATAGAGCCAATTTCAAGATACGTTAGTTTCAAATTTTAGGACACACGGAGCTTGAAGCAGTGTAAGTCATAGGATGAGTGAAATACAGATTGAAGGAGAGATTCCAGAGCTTAGTTGTTGAGGTAGGGGTTGGAGGTTGGGGAGGAGAGGGGTTTGTGTTGTGTGTGTTTGGGGTACCTTCAGGGGGCCGTCAGTTACCATGATAAGAGGAGCCTGTAACATTATACCCAGGAGAAGGTTGTGGGAGGTAGGGGTTGGGGGGGATGGAGGTTGGGGAGGAGAGGGGTTTGTGTTGTGTGTGTTTGGGGTACCTTCAGGGGGTCGTCAGTTACCATGATAAGAAGAGCCTGTAACGTTATACCCAGGAGAAGGTTGTGGGAGGTAGGGGTTGGAGGGGTTGGAGGTTGGGGAGGAGAGGGGTTTGTGTTGAGTGTGTTTGGGGTACCGGTACCTTCAGGGGGTCGTCAGTTACCAGAAGAGCCTGTAACGTTATACCCAGTGAGAAGGTTGTGGGAGGTAGGGGTAAGGCAGGGGTAGAGGGGGTTGGAGGGTGGAGGCTGGAGAAGGTAGGGGTTAGGGGTGTTGTGTAAGGGTCTAGGGGTTGGAGGGTGTAGGGGTTGGGGGGTTGTGTGGGGATCTAGGGGATGGAGGGGTGGAGAAGGTAGGGGGGGTTGTGTGGGGTCTAGGGTTTGGAGGCTGGAGAAGGTAGGGGTTGGGGGTGTTGTGTAAGGGTCTAGGGGTTGTAGGGGGTTGTGTGGGGATCTAGGGGATGGAGGGTGGAGCAGGTAGGGGTGGTTGTGTGGGGGGGTCTAGGGTTTGGACGTTGGAGGGGTTGGGGGGTTGTGTGGGGATCTAGGGGATGCAGGGTGGAGAAAGTAGGGGTGGTTGTGTGGGGGTCTAGGGGTTGGGGGGGGGGGGGTTGTGTAAGGGTCTAGGGGTTGGGGGGTTGTGTGGGGATCTAGGGGATGGAGGGTGGAGAAGATAGGGGTGGTTGTGTGGGGGTCTAGGGTTTGGAGGTTGGAGGAGATTGGGGTTGGGGGTTGTGTGGGGATCTAGGGGTTGGGGGTATGGTGTGGGGGCTGGGGGCTGTGTTGACGTGTGGGCGACTCGATAGCTTAGTGTATATTACTGGTTCACATAGGCTAAGACATGTTTTTTTTTCCTGGCTACTTTTGAGCAACATCTATATTTTGGCAGCATTTTTTTTTTTTTTTTTTTTATATCGGCCTCGACCGAATTGTTATAGTTGGCTGGAATCTTGTTAACCCTTTGAAGCTCTGACGCGTTTTAGCAGTTTATTTTGGCTATTATTAGACGAATTTATGCAGCTTAGGAAGTATGTCGGTATTAAAAGGGTAAATACTATCTCAATCAACCCTTTGACTTCCATCTACCGTTACCGTACTAATCTGAATAAAATCGTCTAATAGTAGCCAGAAACAGAACAGAAACGCGTATTGGAGCTTGAAAGGGTTAATTCATAAGCCTCCAGACCAGATATGTCGAGAAGAAACGCCAGAAAAAGAAAAAAATCCAGTCGTGTGAATTAATTGGCCTTGACGACATTTTGGGTCGGTTAAGGGGGTACCGGTACTACTCGCTTTTTCTGGCCCCCCTTCTCCCTCATGTTTTGCATATTTATTTTGAGGTTTTAAGACGTTTGTTCTATTAGTTTGGCGATATTCAGACGTTTCACCCCATTTTGTTTGTCAATATTAAGTACTTTTGTGCCATTTAGGTGTCGATATTTTCCTGGCGAGCGAAAGCGAGCCTGTAATTTTAAGAGGAACCGTCCTTCGGCCAGGACATTTTTCTACCGAAAAATGTACACATTTATCTTGGTAGGGGGTCTAGGGGGTGTTCTTTTAAGTTCGATGGAGGTCTAGCGAGAAAACAAAAAAATATATAAATCATTAAATATACCGGTATAGGTCAAAACCACAAGCACTACCCCCTTATTAACCCTTTCAAGCTCCAATTCGCGTTTCTGTCCTGTTTCTGGCTACTATTAGACGATTTTATTCGGATTAGTAACGGTACATGGAAGCCAAAGGGTTGATTGAGATAGTATTTACCCTTTTAATACCCACAGATCCTTCCTAAGCTGCATAAAATTGTCTAATGATAGCCAAAATAAACTGCTAAAACGCGTGAGAGCTTCAAAGGGTTAAAGGTTGTCATACCACGGCTGGCTCATATGAGAAGGAATGCCAGACCATTATCAGGAATTGGCATTGTTTTGGCTAGTATTATCACCTCCAGAGACATCATTTGAACTATAAACCCCAATTATATATCTGCAAATAATATAATCATTCATATGTTTTCACCAACCAACTTTACTTCTAAACTCAATTAATTAAATCAACAAATACATGTGGCACTCCAAGGACTCGAACCTAGGACGTCACTCACACCGAAATTCCGCGCACCTATGCATTAAGGGGAGGTTTTTAGTTTGTTCCCTAGACTTTCATCAATCTTAAAATTACATCCCCTAGACCCCCTTTCAAGATAAATGTGTACATTTTTCGGTAGAAAAAGGTCCAGGCCGAAGACCGATTCCTCTTAAATTACAGGCTCGCTATCGCTCGCCAGGAAAAAATCGACAGCTAAATGGAACGAAAGTTCTTAAAATTGACAGAAATGGGGCGAAAGTTCATAAAATAATCCAACTAATGGGGCGAACGTCTTAAAATTTCAAAAGCAATGGGGCTAAACATGAGGGAGAAAGGGGTCCAGAAAAAAGTCCCTCAAGTGGAAATCTCCCCTTAAGCTATCAAAACTAAAGATAATGGACTCGGTTTTCGTTTGCCACCCTACGGCTGAGTCAAGCAGGTCTTTGTCCAGCAACCCGGGTTATGCAGCGTTCAAATCACACCATATCACAATTAACCCTTTCACGCACATATGACGCAGAGGTTGCCAGAGTAGCAATACGAAATAGAGGTCTCGCACTCTTATAATTACCTCTCCAAAATTAGTTTTCTGCCCACAGCTAACTCAAAGACAACTGCAGAGGTTGAAGTAACTAAACTAAAGGTTTCTAAATACCCCTGATGGTAACAAAGGCTTTAAAGTATCCCTAATAGGCTCAAAATCGCGTCAATATGTCGGAGAGGGTTAACTATGGGGGGCGTCACGCTCAACAGTACCGGTAACACTATACCCTGTTTATTATAGGTAGGCCAGAAATACAAACTTCAACCTCTTATAACTCAAAAAGGACTTCAGTAAGCGAGGCCGATCCTTAGTGATATTAACCCCATTCATTGTTCTTTCCACTCACTAAAACATTACGCTTTCCATAGGCCTAATGCAGTTGGGTCGAGTAGCCTACATGATTAGATTGATATCCAAAATTCGAAAATGGATATTAATCGTGATTGTGTATTCAACCTTTAACTGTGTTGGTGGTGTAATGGTTTAGAAACTTTAGATGCTTATGTTCTGGGTGTGGTGTCCCGAGTTGGAATCCCGGGAGGACCATAGGCTATGCTTTCATTAGTGTATTGAAGTGCATTGGGGTTTATAATTGTTGATTAATGTTAAGAACGGGGTGTTACCTATTTCTACCATTAGGAAAGAGTCTTCTAGGAATTAAGTGTGGAAAGTTACAGCCCGTTTGCTCCAGCCTTTTTTTTAATTAGAGGTTCGAGATGAAAATGTCTGGCCTAATTATAGTTAATGAACTATATCAGTGTGGCAAGTTTTTATGCCAAATCAGTTTTTATGCTGTTTATCGCAACACTAATTCCGAGTTAAGGGGAGGTTTTTAGTGTGTTTCCTAGACTTCCATTAAGCTTGAAATCACACCCCCTTGACCTCCTTTCAAGATAAATTTGTACATTTTTCGGTAGAATAATGTCCCGGCCGAAGGCCGATTCCTCTTAAATTACAGGCTCGCTATCGCTCGCCAGGAAAAAATCGACACCTAAATGGCACGAAAGGTCTTAAAAGTGACATAAATGGGGCAAAGTTCTTAAAATTGCCAAACTAATATGGCGAACGTCTTAAAATCTCAAAAGCAATGAGGCTAAACATGAGGGAGAAAGGGGTAAATAAAAATATCCCTCCAGTGGAAATCTCGCCTTAAATAACATCATCACTGGACGTGTCTCGCAAAGTTTCCCCTGCAGGTCTTTTTCCCGTTTTTTATGCTGTTTATCGCAACACAAATTCCAAGTTCAGGGGAGATTTCCACTGGAGGGATTTTTTTTCTTTGCCCCTTTCTCCCTCATGTTTAGCCCCATTGCTTTTGAGATTTTAAGACGTTCGCCCCATTAGTTTGTCGATTTTAAGAACTTTCACCCCATTTATGTCACTTTTAAGACCTTTCGTCCCATTTAGGTGTCGATTTTTTCCTGGCGAGCGATAGCGAGCCTGTCATTTAAGAGGAACCGGCCTTCGGCCGGGAAATTTTTCTACCGAAAAATGTACAAATTTATCTTGAAAGGGGGTCAAGGGGGTGTAATTTCAAGCTTGATGGAAGTCTAGGAAACACACTAAAAACCTCCCCTTAAATGTTATTGTAGCTATATTTAGAGGATTGTGTGCAGTTCAAGAAGGATCTGTGGTAGTAGATAGGGTACAGTGAGATAGTTGGAAGCCTGGTACTTTGTGCAGTTCAAGAAGGATCTGTGGTAGTAGATAGGGTACAGTGAGATAGTTGGAAGCCTGGTACTTTGTGCAGTTCAAGAAGGATCTGTGGTAGTAGATAGGGTACAGTGAGATAGTTGAAGCCTGGTACTTTGTGCAGTTCAAGAAGGATCTGTGGTAGTAGATAGGGTACAGTGAGATAGTTGGAAGCCTGGTACTTTGTGCAGTTCAAGAAGGATCTGTGGTAGTAGATAGGGTACAGTGAGATAGTTGGAAGCCTGGTACTTTGTGCAGTTTAAGAAGGATCTGTGGTAGTAGATAGGGTACAGTGAGATAGTTGGAAGCCTGGTACTTTGTGCAGTTTAAGAAGGATCTGTGGTAGTAGATAGGGTACAGTGAGATAGTTGGAAGCCTGGTACTTTGTGCAGTTTAAGAAGGATCTGTGGTAGTAGATAGGGTACAGTGAGATAGTTGGAAGCCTGGTACTTTGTGCAGTTTAAGAAGGATCTGTGGTAGTAGATAGGGTACAGTGAGATAGTTGGAAGCCTGGTACTTTGTGCAGTTTAAGAAGGATCTGTGGTAGTAGATAGGGTACAGTGAGATAGTTGGAAGCCTGGTACTTTGTGCAGTTTAAGAAGGATCTGTGGTAGTAGATAGGGTACAGTGAGATAGTTGGAAGCCTGGTACTTTGTGCAGTTCAAGAAGGATCTGTGGTAGTAGATAGGGTACAGTGAGATAGTTGGAAGCCTGGTACTTTGTGCAGTTTAAGAAGGATCTGTGGTAGTAGATAGGGTACAGTGAGATAGTTGGAAGCCTGGTACTTTGTGCAGTTTAAGAAGGATCTGTGGTAGTAGATAGGGTACAGTGAGATAGTTGGAAGCCTGGTACTTTGTGCAGTTTAAGAAGGATCTGTGGTAGTAGATAGGGTACAGTGAGATAGTTGGAAGCCTGGTACTTTGTGCAGTTTAAGAAGGATCTGTGGTAGTAGATAGGGTACAGTGAGATAGTTGGAAGCCTGGTACTTTGTGCAGTTTAAGAAGGATCTGTGGTAGTAGATAGGGTACAGTGAGATAGTTGGAAGCCTGGTACTTTGTGCAGTTCAAGAAGGATCTGTGGTAGTAGATAGGGTACAGTGAGATAGTTGGAAGCCTGGTACTTTGTGCAGTTTAAGAAGGATCTGTGGTAGTAGATAGGGTACAGTGAGATAGTTGGAAGCCTGGTACTTTGTGCAGTTTAAGAAGGATCTGTGGTAGTAGATAGGGTACAGTGAGATAGTTGGAAGCCTGGTACTTTGTGCAGTTTAAGAAGGATCTGTGGTAGTAGATAGGGTACAGTGAGATAGTTGGAAGCCTGGTACTTTGTGCAGTTTAAGAAGGATCTGTGGTAGTAGATAGGGTACAGTGAGATAGTTGGAAGCCTGGTACTTTGTGCAGTTTAAGAAGGATCTGTGGTAGTAGATAGGGTACAGTGAGATAGTTGGAAGCCTGGTACTTTGTGCAGTTTAAGAAGGATCTGTGGTAGTAGATAGGGTACAGTGAGATAGTTGGAAGCCTGGTACTTTGTGCAGTTCAAGAAGGATCTGTGGTAGTAGATAGGGTACAGTGAGATAGTTGGAAGCCTGGTACTTTGTGCAGTTTAAGAAGGATCTGTGGTAGTAGATAGGGTACAGTGAGATAGTTGGAAGCCTGGTACTTTGTGCAGTTTAAGAAGGATCTGTGGTAGTAGATAGGGTACAGTGAGATAGTTGGAAGCCTGGTACTTTGTGCAGTTTAAGAAGGATCTGTGGTAGTAGATAGGGTACAGTGAGATAGTTGGAAGCCTGGTACTTTGTGCAGTTCAAGAAGGATCTGTGGTAGTAGATAGGGTACAGTGAGATAGTTGGAAGCCTGGTACTTTGTGCAGTTTAAGAAGGATCTGTGGTAGTAGATAGGGTACAGTGAGATAGTTGGAAGCCTGGTACTTTGTGCAGTTCAAGAAGGATCTGTGGTAGTAGATAGGGTACAGTGAGATAGTTGGAAGCCTGGTACTTTGTGCAGTTCAAGAAGGATCTGTGGTAGTAGATAGGGTACAGTGAGATAGTTGGAAGCCTGGTACTTTGTGCAGTTTAAGAAGGATCTGTGGTAGTAGATAGGGTACAGTGAGATAGTTGGAAGCCTGGTACTTTGTGCAGTTTAAGAAGGATCTGTGGTAGTAGATAGGGTACAGTGAGATAGTTGGAAGCCTGGTACTTTGTGCAGTTTAAGAAGGATCTGTGGTAGTAGATAGGGTACAGTGAGATAGTTGGAAGCCTGGTACTTTGTGCAGTTCAAGAAGGATCTGTGGTAGTAGATAGGGTACAGTGAGATAGTTGGAAGCCTGGTACTTTGTGCAGTTCAAGAAGGATCTGTGGTAGTAGATAGGGTACAGTGAGATAGTTGGAAGCCTGGTACTTTGTGCAGTTTAAGAAGGATCTGTGGTAGTAGATAGGGTACAGTGAGATAGTTGGAAGCCTGGTACTTTGTGCAGTTTAAGAAGGATCTGTGGTAGTAGATAGGGTACAGTGAGATAGTTGGAAGCCTGGTACTTTGTGCAGTTTAAGAAGGATCTGTGGTAGTAGATAGGGTACAGTGAGATAGTTGGAAGCCTGGTACTTTGTGCAGTTTAAGAAGGATCTGTGGTAGTAGATAGGGTACAGTGAGATAGTTGGAAGCCTGGTACTTTGTGCAGTTTAAGAAGGATCTGTGGTAGTAGATAGGGTACAGTGAGATAGTTGGAAGCCTGGTACTTTGTGCAGTTTAAGAAGGATCTGTGGTAGTAGATAGGGTACAGTGAGATAGTTGGAAGCCTGGTACTTTGTGCAGTTTAAGAAGGATCTGTGGTAGTAGATAGGGTACAGTGAGATAGTTGGAAGCCTGGTACTTTGTGCAGTTTAAGAAGGATCTGTGGTAGTAGATAGGGTACAGTGAGATAGTTGGAAGCCTGGTACTTTGTGCAGTTTAAGAAGGATCTGTGGTAGTAGATAGGGTACAGTGAGATAGTTGGAAGCCTGGTACTTTGTGCAGTTCAAGAAGGATCTGTGGTAGTAGATAGGGTACAGTGAGATAGTTGGAAGCCTGGTACTTTGTGCAGTTTAAGAAGGATCTGTGGTAGTAGATAGGGTACAGTGAGATAGTTGGAAGCCTGGTACTTTGTGCAGTTTAAGAAGGATCTGTGGTAGTAGATAGGGTACAGTGAGATAGTTGGAAGCCTGGTACTTTGTGCAGTTCAAGAAGGATCTGTGGTAGTAGATAGGGTACAGTGAGATAGTTGGAAGCCTGGTACTTTGTGCAGTTTAAGAAGGATCTGTGGTAGTAGATAGGGTACAGTGAGATAGTTGGAAGCCTGGTACTTTGTGCAGTTTAAGAAGGATCTGTGGTAGTAGATAGGGTACAGTGAGATAGTTGGAAGCCTGGTACTTTGTGCAGTTTAAGAAGGATCTGTGGTAGTAGATAGGGTACAGTGAGATAGTTGGAAGCCTGGTACTTTGTGCAGTTTAAGAAGGATCTGTGGTAGTAGATAGGGTACAGTGAGATAGTTGGAAGCCTGGTACTTTGTGCAGTTTAAGAAGGATCTGTGGTAGTAGATAGGGTACAGTGAGATAGTTGGAAGCCTGGTACTTTGTGCAGTTTAAGAAGGATCTGTGGTAGTAGATAGGGTACAGTGAGATAGTTGGAAGCCTGGTACTTTGTGCAGTTTAAGAAGGATCTGTGGTAGTAGATAGGGTACAGTGAGATAGTTGGAAGCCTGGTACTTTGTGCAGTTTAAGAAGGATCTGTGGTAGTAGATAGGGTACAGTGAGATAGTTGGAAGCCTGGTACTTTGTGCAGTTTAAGAAGGATCTGTGGTAGTAGATAGGGTACAGTGAGATAGTTGGAAGCCTGGTACTTTGTGCAGTTTAAGAAGGATCTGTGGTAGTAGATAGGGTACAGTGAGATAGTTGGAAGCCTGGTACTTTGTGCAGTTTAAGAAGGATCTGTGGTAGTAGATAGGGTACAGTGAGATAGTTGGAAGCCTGGTACTTTGTGCAGTTTAAGAAGGATCTGTGGTAGTAGATAGGGTACAGTGAGATAGTTGGAAGCCTGGTACTTTGTGCAGTTTAAGAAGGATCTGTGGTAGTAGATAGGGTACAGTGAGATAGTTGGAAGCCTGGTACTTTGTGCAGTTTAAGAAGGATCTGTGGTAGTAGATAGGGTACAGTGAGATAGTTGGAAGCCTGGTACTTTGTGCAGTTTAAGAAGGATCTGTGGTAGTAGATAGGGTACAGTGAGATAGTTGGAAGCCTGGTACTTTGTGCAGTTTAAGAAGGATCTGTGGTAGTAGATAGGGTACAGTGAGATAGTTGGAAGCCTGGTACTTTGTGCAGTTTAAGAAGGATCTGTGGTAGTAGATAGGGTACAGTGAGATAGTTGGAAGCCTGGTACTTTGTGCAGTTTAAGAAGGATCTGTGGTAGTAGATAGGGTACAGTGAGATAGTTGGAAGCCTGGTACTTTGTGCAGTTTAAGAAGGATCTGTGGTAGTAGATAGGGTACAGTGAGATAGTTGGAAGCCTGGTACTTTGTGCAGTTTAAGAAGGATCTGTGGTAGTAGATAGGGTACAGTGAGATAGTTGGAAGCCTGGTACTTTGTGCAGTTTAAGAAGGATCTGTGGTAGTAGATAGGGTACAGTGAGATAGTTGGAAGCCTGGTACTTTGTGCAGTTTAAGAAGGATCTGTGGTAGTAGATAGGGTACAGTGAGATAGTTGGAAGCCTGGTACTTTGTGCAGTTTAAGAAGGATCTGTGGTAGTAGATAGGGTACAGTGAGATAGTTGGAAGCCTGGTACTTTGTGCAGTTTAAGAAGGATCTGTGGTAGTAGATAGGGTACAGTGAGATAGTTGGAAGCCTGGTACTTTGTGCAGTTTAAGAAGGATCTGTGGTAGTAGATAGGGTACAGTGAGATAGTTGGAAGCCTGGTACTTTGTGCAGTTTAAGAAGGATCTGTGGTAGTAGATAGGGTACAGTGAGATAGTTGGAAGCCTGGTACTTTGTGCAGTTTAAGAAGGATCTGTGGTAGTAGATAGGGTACAGTGAGATAGTTGGAAGCCTGGTACTTTGTGCAGTTTAAGAAGGATCTGTGGTAGTAGATAGGGTACAGTGAGATAGTTGGAAGCCTGGTACTTTGTGCAGTTTAAGAAGGATCTGTGGTAGTAGATAGGGTACAGTGAGATAGTTGGAAGCCTGGTACTTTGTGCAGTTTAAGAAGGATCTGTGGTAGTAGATAGGGTACAGTGAGATAGTTGGAAGCCTGGTACTTTGTGCAGTTTAAGAAGGATCTGTGGTAGTAGATAGGGTACAGTGAGATAGTTGGAAGCCTGGTACTTTGTGCAGTTCAAGAAGGATCTGTGGTAGTAGATAGGGTACAGTGAGATAGTTGGAAGCCTGG